>JAOEHI010000015.1:2541742-2554275 GCA_025447815.1 Percopsis transmontana
GATAAAGATCACACGCTCTGAATCTTAAACACACACACACACACACACACACACACACACACACACACACACACACATTCATATTCAAATGCACTCCCTTTCAATGAGAGAACCAGTGAATCACTCAGTTATGAGCCTCTCTGTAATGTATGGAAATATGTGTTCAGAAGTTTTATGAGTCACCCTTATGGTGTGTGTGTGTGTGTGTGTGACAGTCAGAATGCAATTTAAAAATATTCTATGTTCAATGTAAGAGAGATGAAGAATGAGGCAGGTGTTCTTTATAGAGAAAGGGAGGGGAAAAAACACACTACAGTTTATAACCACAAACTCCAGAGCCTTTTCACACTGCAGGCTCCAAGGTTTAGTGCCGTGGGCAATGTTAAGCAGAACCCTCTGTATGGGTGTGTGTGACAAGGTGAAGGGGGGAATCAACATTTCACTGTCGATGAAGGCTTTCATCCTGTACGGAGGCGATTTCTATTCAAACCCCCGCTTTACTGTTGCACCCCCAAATTATAGGTATTTCTAAAGCAGTTTTATGTGTCTCTTGTCTTTGCTGTGTTCTCTAATAAGAGGTACACCCGAGGCAGTGATTATTCAGAGGTAAACAAACAAAGCTATAGGTTAATGTCTGCAGTAGGTGGCCGCTTTAGGAAATGAAGCAGGAACGAAGAAAGAAAAAAATACACTTAAAAGAGTAGTGTGTATCATTGGCCAGAGGGGGCGGGGATAAGTTAAATCACTTTTTTAATCTATATTAGGACATTTCCTGGTTAAGGGATTCTGTTAAAGGATGAAACTGCTTATCTGGTTACATTTAAATTAAGTTTAGGCATTGGAATGCTTATCTGGTTGAGGTTAAGTTAAGTTAAGAGGTTAAGGGAGAGGCATTGGATAAATGTAAAATCACGTCTGTGATGCCATGATTGTGCTAATGTTACAACAACACGAGCGCAGTGCTGACAGGCGTGGGGGGGAATATTGCCATGCCTTAAATTAAAAGGTTCAAATATGTTCCGATTACGTTTTTATCTAGATTTATCTAGGAAAAACATTTCCCTGGTATGACACATACAACAGAAGGGTATGTGTGTGTTGTCCAGTTACATTCCTTTTGATGATTTGATGATTTTAATCAAAATAATATGGCGTTGTGAGTTCGTTGTAGGTTCCTCTCCAATGAGAGATTACATAGCGACTGGAATTATCAAAACTGTAATTCTGCTCAGATATTATGCATGTAAACACTACGTATGGAAATACACAGCCCAAAATGGTTGGTTTTAAAACATCTTTGAAATCATGCAATGATACCATATTTAACACACTACCCCTTTAATGAGCGCTGTAGGCATTTGGGGGAGGACAGATTACGGTGAAAGAAGAGAGACCAGCGCTATCATCCAGTTAGCGGCTAGAGCCGAGGGAATACGCTGCTGTCATCGGAGCCAGCCATGCAGAAGGGGAAGCAAGCGCTTATATTGCACCATGGCGTCTGTCTGTGTCTGTGCAGCACCCTGCTATTGCCTTGCCGTTGCATCTCGGCGTCTGTACACCGCTCTCCGCGGTACTAGACCCTAATCGTGGGCTATTTTCTCACTCCCTTGCCCGTCTTCTCATTTATCCTTCCTATTGGTTGTCTTTTCCGGTTTCCTCCTCAGTGTGAGGAACATCCATCTCCCACCTCTATCCTTAATTAGTTTTTTCTTCTTCCCCTCTCCCTGCACCACCCCCCCCTTCTCGGTTTATTTCCTTGTCTTTTTTCTTTCTCTCTCTTTCGCTTATCTTTGTCATGCTTGAGTGCCTATGTGGGAACTGCAGTGTTCTTCCTGTGGTGTTGTAGCCTTGGCCTAGCGGGGGGGGGGGCAGTGCTCTGACCAAGAAGGGAACTCCTCCCCCTGGCCTCTGAGAGGCTAGGGCTACTGGCTAGTGTGTGGGTCTTTTTGGGGTCGAAGGGCCAGGCGGTTGGAGGCCAGAGAGGGCCAGCAGAGGAAGAGGTGGAGGAGGGGGGTTATGGGGGTGTACACAGAGGTCACCGCCATTCAAACCCTTGTCTCCCATCTCAAAGGTACGGGCTGAAAGAGGATCTTGTTTCATAGCGGCTTACAAAGGACACAGCCACGCACGCAGGCAGGGCCGGCTCTCCCAAACAGCCACCGCATCGCCTTCTTGTCATGTGATTATGTTCTGTGTTTCTATGCAGGGGGAACAGGCGTTATTAGGTTTTGTGCTGCAACACAGTGATAATATATGGTGTTTGTTTTTAATAAACCAAGCTGTGTTGGCACATCTCCAGGGCCGTTGCTTGCGATATATAATACTTGGCTATGTTCATCTTTCACATTTATGATACTCATATGTGTAGGTGTAGAAGTCAATAACTTTCAGGGTCTGGTGCAGATCCACTAAGCCGTTCCCTGTTCTTGTGGTATCGGAAAAGCAACTTTATTTTGATTAGTAAACAGTGAAGCATGCCCTTCAGGGTACTTCTCAGGACTGGGAGGAACGTAAAGGTTAATCTTCGGTTTATTGCCACCCCCAGTCAGACAGATAGTATTATTTTAAATTCCTCGTCAGGTGCTATTGATTCACTGACGTCAGAAGCCCCCAGACATGACATTTCATGTTTCCGGAGCTACCTCGCCCATTACATGGCTATCTGCGTGCACAATCGCTGCTCAGATAGACACTTGCAGTCTCATTCTGTGCCACCAAGCCAAACACTCGTGCAACGTGGCTAATTTATCGTCTTTGGAGTTGCTGCAAATGCTAAGGGTGTCAACTTTAATCCGTTGTCTTTTAGATCAAATGCTACACTATTTGATTCACCTTTTCCGAAAACCAAAGCAGCAAAGTCAGAGATTGAAGAGATAAGGCCCCCTTTCCCTACTGCAATGAGCTGTCTCTCGGTGTTATCTGGTCTATTAATCTGAGTATGTATTTTATCTGGGTGGGGGGAGGGGGACAATAGGCTTGGTGATCACAATGGTGAATGCCCTGCCTTTCCCCTCTTCTCCCTATCCTCTCTCTGTGTCTTCTTTAGATGCTGGCCCGTGATGGGAAATCTATACAGTGCGAGAGGCCAATTTAGCTGGCTCCGACGGTGTGGGATTGAAGAGCGAGCCAGGGTAAACATGGTGAACAACGCCTCTTCTCTCTAAATGATTTCTATGTGAGGAGATGTGAAGAGATGGTGGGGCTCTATATTCCCGGGACGTGTGTGAGATGTGGGGGCGAGGAGGGAGTTCAAGGAAGTCTTTCCAGCGCTGCTCTCTGCTTGAGGCCGGCAATGTTTGCTGAAGCCATATACCATTATCAGAACAACATTGTCTGTCTTCATGACTGTGAAGTACCGCATTTGTCTAATTAACTTCGTGCCCACCATACGTTTGAAGAACAAAAGCCTCGGTCCAACAAGTTCAGAGGCTAAATGTATATTTTGGTTTGGTGTATCCGTTAATTCTGTGTTAGGCCTGTCCCGGGTCCAGTGGACGTCTGCAACTCATTCTTATTTTAATATGTGGTGTATCAAGCTTATAGGGCTGCAATTAATTCACTGCCTCTTGGCCTCTCTGGCTTTGTGTGTGAGGTCAGTCTGGGTCAAGCCAGATTTTTTTTTCCTGAGCGTAAGCAGCGCTGGGTTTGTGTTGGATCAGATGCGACTGGGCTAATTCTCTCCAGCAGCTGGTCCTTTTCACTCACTGTTTACCCTCCAATGCTAAATCTGCCGCTTTGCCCTGCCTACCCATAAAGACATCTCTTTACACTTCCACTGACCGAAGTTAACAATCCAGAGGGCTTAATTAAAAGCAGAACCAATGTTTTTTTTTCCTTCCTTCTTTTGCTTCTTATGGCTGTATTGATTCAGTCGTGGGGTGTTTGGTCTGAAGTAAGCGAAACCTCTAGATTGGACGGGGCCTGAAACCAAATTGAGTCGTGTCACGTATCTTCAAGGCAGAGCCAGGTCTCTGGTTTCTTAGCACTGTCATTATCTCTTGCTGTCCCTTGTTTTGCCTTCCCCCCTCCCTCTTTGGCAGGCTAACTTCTCTGGTCACTGGGTTAGTTGCTTGGTGGGTTAGCCAGTTCTCTGTGCTCTCTCTCCCTCTCTTTCTGGCTACTACCTCTGCATCTGGGAGCTGTTTGTTGACTGCTTTGTCATGAGAGCTTTGCTGCCTTGCCCCAGAGCAAGCTGAATCTAAACACTGCACTTTGTGGGCTGAAAGGCCATCTGTCAGGGGGGAGGGAAACCGACTTTTCCTCCAAAAAAGCATAAACAGGGGCGGGCTGTTAAGCCGTGGTGCAGCTCACTGTCATGGAAATGCCCCATCTGAGTGAGGCTCAGGCCCTAATCCTGCACCCTCCCCTCTCAGCAGCTGCCTTTTCGGGCTCTGTGGCACGTCCAGGGCGGCCTGCGCCCCCGCACTGCCTGTTTAGCTGGGAGATAGGAGACTTATGAATAAAATTCAATCAGAGACGGTTGGTTGGGTGGTTGGTTGGGTGGTCGATGGGGGTGTATGCTAAGCCCGGGCATCATTCATTATTCCGCATTGGCTCAAAGGGTTCGTCTGCACATAGATCAGCGATGTATCTAAATGCACATAAGGATATTTATCTGCTGACATTAGCTAACATGATCACTTTTGGTTTAATCTGCATATGTTGTGGGTGCATATTTATGAGATGTTTATGATGAGGTTGTTACACTTTCCCAAAGCTATAGCCAAAGCTAGTAATGTCAAGTTGTCTATAAGATAGGAATATTGTTGTCATCCTATGGGGATTTGTGTCTGGAGCTTTCTTCTATATCCTAAAACTCAAAACACTAGAAATGCAATATATGTCTTTTTTTTAACCCAGACAATCAAATCCATCCTTGGGAAAACGGTTCTATCCTCCATGTTATACAAGCACATCAAGTGTCGTCTGAGCTCCAAAACAGCCGCCGAGGACGAAGGCCGGAAGAGAGGGTCTGAGGGCAGAAGATCCCATTTTGACATTTCATTCATGATTGCAGAGATTTACGTGAGGTAATTACAGGGGCTGTGTCTGCCAAGCCAGAGAAGATCAATTCTTTCAATCAATTCCACTTTTAAGAGGATAGGCCAGATTACCGGGGTTGAGGGCCGATGTGGACTAGAGGCCCATAATGCTCTTAATAGGTCACTAAAATGTATGTTAGAGCCTCTCGCCACAGCCAATAGAGGAGTCCTTTGATATCTTTCTCGCTTTCCCTAAGCAATTCCTTTTTTACTGGCCCCCTACCCCTTCCTCTCTTGCTTAATAAAATAAATAATTAATAAATAATGATTTGCGGAAGCCCCTTGCCCCATTATTGAAACATTTCGGAGGTAATATTTCTCACTCGTAACCTTATTGGCGTGTTTGCAAACAATCAATAATTTGTTTTACGATTCATAATGAATCAATAGCAGAGACAATAAATTTTCAGTGCATCTTTCAAGGCCAGATAATGGATCTGAAAGTTAAGATAAACAAAATGTAACGTCTGCGTCCAGTTACCTTAACAGATAATATGTAATGTGTTGAACATCTTTATTTAATAACATAATTACCTTGAATAGTTCTCTATAGGGGATATCTGTTTTCCATTAGTCCTGACTGTCTCTGGGTTTAAAAGGCAAAGTGCAGGGGTTATTCACACTGGTTTCTTAAGAGACATTGGTTTCTAAAGAGACTGGGTCCCCTGGATATTCATCTGCGAATGTCACAAGACAAATCACGGCTTTTCGTTTGGGAATGTCGCACAAAAAGAACATACATTTTCCTCTTATGGGGAGTTTTTCACATGGGCTTTGGTTCTGATCTGATAAGGGTTCAGGGTAGTGACAGGAGAGATTGAAGGCTAGCCTAAACCTACCCGGTGTTTATTTAGACACAGCAGCAGGCAGGAAAGTCAACATTGGGAAGGACAGTGGCTGTAATTCAACACCAGAGAGACTATAGACCAGAGACCTGGGCTAGTATCAGGCATCCCAGAATCAAATTCCTGGTCCAAGATTGGTTTTGTGTTTCACATCTGCCAAAAGGTGGGGCTGGTCAGCAATCCCGGATCTGTAGTTGGCTTGGTAAACACAGACCCTGACCATGGGAGTCTGTCCAGTGTTCCCAACACTTACTGGGGTCGAGTTCATAGGGGGCCCTTTTTACTGCGGTAGCTAGAGTTCACCGCCAGCCTGGTTTGAGGTACAGAGAAAAAAAAACTAGAGTAAGGAGGTGAACACACAAGGTATATATCCGTCTCTGCACCCATAAACATGACCCTGCTCAGCGATTTGGTAATCTAGAAAGGTCCGTTGACAGGATATTTGCAAGAAGCCTGGGATTTGAGCTCAGGGTTGTAAGACGAAGCTTGACTTTTGAAGTCTTCTTGTCTAGATGTCTTGATGAGATAAGCTTAGACTGTGTATGTTTGTGTTTCAACAAGCGAGTCGCAGTAATATGTAATTACCATACTACCATGCCTTTCAACTTTGCATGTACAGTATATGCACTGCGCTAGATGCAGAAGACAGCAAAACATAAACAAGTGAGGGGACATACTGTAAAACGCCTAATGAGCATTTCATTCATCTTACCAACAGCATTTAGTGCCTGTAGGCCCATACCCCTCCACCATACAATTAACTGGATCAGGATTTAGTGCCTGGCCTGAATGCTGTCGAGAGCACTTCCTTCAGCGGTAGTTATACTTTCAGACATGTTAATCACAGATCCTGATGACTCTGCCATACACTTCTGTCTGAAGACCGCCCTGAATGGCTGTAAATCACTTCCGCGCGGCACCAGTGAGTGTTTCAGATCCTGTCCTCCTCTGCCATGCCGAACAAAGCAGAATTATTTCTGAACACATATCGTCTAAATCTGTTGCGGCCCGTGACTATATACTAATACTACCAATACTAGTGGGGCAGACACTGGCTCCAGCTTCTGAATCACCAGCCACGCCCACTTTTGATATTGTTATTAATACTTGGTTTATTAATTAAGTATAATAATTACTATATTAGAGAATAGACAGTAGCCTACATACCTGTAAACATACCAGCCAGCAGCCCACATAACACCGCAGTAGCAAACAGATTTCAAAGATGAACATAAAGGCTATCCTCTAATACCTGAGTGTGCACGACAAAGAACCACCTACGATAAACTAAAACAATGTATAAAAATACTTTTTAGACATACAGTTAAAAAAAAATTCAAATAAACTTTACACTGTTAGACACAGCAGGCACAGCAATGCTGATGGTGAACACCTTTTCTGCAGTAGTTAAACATGCGGACTAAGTCAAGAAAACGCTAGAGAGTAGGGCAGAGTAGGGCAGAGTAGGGCAGAGTAGGGCAAAACCATTGCTGCCCCAATGAGCCTATATTGGTGCTTATTGTAGCAAGGTCTCCTCACTGAAATGACGATTTTAAATTTCAAAGATGAAAAGTTGATTCATTGATTGCACAGAAACTAGGTTATATTTATTGCAATGTAAATTATGATGTAAATTATAATGTATGAACATGGAAACTATGTTTTTGGGTGGATGATTTTTGCCTGGTCTAAAGCCTGGTCTAAAGCCTGATTATATGTAAGGCATGGCGTCTTGCATGGTGGCGATACTCCTTTATTTTCTCCAACCACCCTACCATCCACTGACACATTGACTGTCACCGGCTACCCGCCACATACCTTTGAGTCATCTGCAGAAAGGTTTGCATTACCATGAGAAAGGGGTTCGTGCAGACAACGCTATGCATTATGTATTCACCGCGTTTGTATGAAATGCAGCCGCTGTCATCCCGGCAAGCCTGTAATCTCCTAGCAGTATTTCAGATGGAGCAGTATAAGAACATTCTAGAGCTCATACGTTGCCTACCAATATGCCTACCCGCTATCATATATCGCAGACATAAAGAACCCACCATGAACCTCCATTGTAAGGAAACATCAAATGCGAGGAAGCGCCGGATCTGTCAGGATTGGCTGAGCTCACTGTCTGCTTGCGAGACACACTAGCAAGTGGCCTGTGTTAATGAGCGAAGAGTTTGTTTCCTGTTCTCCCCCAGAGGCGATACAGGTAAGCGGTAAACACAGCACTTGATCCTCCAGTCTTGTTGTGGAGTTGTCACTTTGTGAAAGAAGCCCCTCTATTCCCCTCCCCCCCCCCCTTCCCTCCTTCCCCTTCGCTACCATTCCCTATATAAGAGTGCGTCTGTTAAGAGATCTGTGGTGTACGTGAAGGGGGGAGAAAAAAATACCTCTGTTGTTGGAGAAACAGTAGATGCCTTTGGAGAAGTTCCAGACACTTAGATACTAAGATATTTTATCTCCTCATTATATCACTAAAACAAGACCTTGTTCTGTTCCCCCATTTAGCAAATATCTGACATATCTCGAGACACAAACTTGGACGCCGCAGTTTGCAAAATACTTGAAGTATGTGTTCAAATATCCGTCTTTTGAGATATTTATATAGTTTGGATTGCCCAGAGATGGGCTTTTATTAACTCAATGATTAATGAGCTGTATATATAATCAGACTGGCTCCAGTACAGGCTCTATTTTGCACATGGTTATGGTATAGCATACAAAATACTCTATAAATATATATATTTATTCTCTCCTTTGCAGGCCCAGCATTTAGTTGTGATGTGTACAACAGCACACGGCCACGGTTGGCTCCTCCATATGCTTGCAGATGGCAACAGAGTGCAACAAGGAGGGGCTAAGTTTGTCTTTGTGCCTGTCATGAAGGCGTCATATGTCGTGGTAAACCTAGCCTGCGATAGCCACGGGTTGCCACAGCCGCTGGTGCACCGGCCATGCGTGTTTACCCAGACACAGACGGATACAATGGTGGGCCAAAAAAAAACGAATGGAACTGGGGCTTAACCGCACGCATGCGCGCACACACTCACACGCACACACACACACACACACACACACACACACTCATACACATACACTACCCCATGTCGCCAGCTTGTGACGCACGCACCGCAGCCTCCAAATAGATATAGTCCTCTCTCCTCCCTTTATTGTGCCTCTCTTTCTTTTAGCTTTGAGTCTTTTTTCTTTCTTTCTTTTTACAAGAAGTGATGGACGGTTTTGCGCCCTTCGATTTCAGTGTCACGGCTAAATGTGTGTTTGCATGGCCATTAGCGGGGGCCCCGTCGAGGGACAAGCGGGAAAACTCCTGTGACCCCCTTTCGCAGTCGATGACGGAGCATTTTCTCTCTTCCCTTATCCTTCTCTCCATCTCTCCATCTCTCCATCTCGCGTTGTTTGTCACATTCCAGACGATTCTGACAGCTTTAGTGTGCATTTTGTGTTTATGCGACTGCTACAGCACGGAATGTCAAAACTATAATTACAGCCAAGAAGAGTTCTTTGTAATTAAAAAAAAAAAAAAAAAAAACGTTTCCAGGGCTCCAAACAGGAAGGAGTGTGAGTTTTTACGGCGGGTGCTCAGTGGTCTGTGCATTGCCTGTGAGAGGCATGGGCAGGCAGGCCTAATGTTTCTCCACGGAGCCCCATCGCGGGCCTCATTACCAGAGAGCTGCTTAATGACAACGTCAATATTGATCACAGCTCCGGGAGGCAGAGGAACAGGAAGGGAACATCTACCGATTTCCCCCTATTTTTTCTCTTTTCTTTTCACGTTTAGCTTCCCTCATCCCTCATTTATTTTCCTACTCGCTGGAAAAGCCCAGACTCAGCGACATTTCCCTCCTCCCCTCCTCCCCTCCTCTCCTCCTCCCCTCCTCCTGTACCTTCCATCTCTCCTACATCCTTTTAAATTTCTCCTCCAATCCCTTTCCCCATGTCGCGCCGCGCTAGTTTTTCGCCGACTTTTACCGGCTGAGGCGCTTTGACGTGCGAGCGGATGTGCCCCGCGCTGTCAGCCCGGTGCCTGTTCAATATGTAGTCAGCAGATAATTGCACGGGAGTAAGGAGTAAACATGCACTGGAGGAGAGCAAGATGGCCGACCAGAGAGGGGGGAAGGAGAGAGAAAAGCGGCAGTATTGAGGTAGACTGCTTACCTTGAGAGCACACTGCCACATTGTAGGTTTGAATCCCGACGCGGACATTTATAGGCCCGGGATATGTCAGTGGTTGGGCTCTCAGCTGAAAGGTCCTGGGTTCCATGCACAGCCTACCTGTTAGCATCCTTGAGCAAGATACCCAAACCCTACCTACCTCCATAACACATACAGTAATTGTACTGTAATTTGCTTTGGATAAAAGTGTCTGCTAAATAACCTAATTGTAGAAGACCAGTGCGCGAGAGAGAGAGCCAGACGGCCAGAGGGCCTATATAGAAGAAAGGAGACAACCTCTCGGGATAAGGTAAACAGACTTTCCTCTGCGTGCGCATGAGGCCCTAATCACAGCCCCCTTCCTAATGTACCTGTGTGTAGATCAACATCTATTGATTAACTCTCTTGCTAATTGGACCCCAGTTAATTACTAGCAATGAAAATCATGAATGACCGCCAGCTAGTACACACACACGCACGCACACACACACGCACACACACACACACACACAGATCAGCATTCCACGTTAGAGCTCAAACTCTAACTTCCTAATAACTCTTTTGAAACACCTCACTTCTCCGAGAGCACAGTTTAAGCCGAGGTTAAGCGAGAGGGACTGACAAGACAGTATAGAGCAAGCGAGAGAGAGGGAAGACTTTGCTACATTCCTGGGGAAAAAACCCGGTTTTACCTGGAGCTATCTGCTCAGTGCCTGGGATCTTTTCCTCCAAAGCCCAGCTGCTGGGCCGATAAGCTCCGCTGCCTCCCCGAGCCCCGGTCGCATTCCTTTTGATCAGGCCTGAAGTTCAGCCGAGCGTTGCCGTCACCTTTTAGCCTCCTGCTGTCCTTAAAACTGGCTGGTGACTGCCTTTGCCTCACTGCTGCAACAACAAGAGAAAATGGAGGATGTTTTCGTCGACGGACACCTTATCTGACTAGGGTCAGTGTGGTGATCCCAACAAATTAGCCCCACACCTGTCTGTGAAAGTGTGTGTTGATCTGGTTCTTTTCAACAGAGAAGAAACTGTCAGGAATTTGTGTTAAAAAAACACTGAAGGTTTAGAGAAATAATGTCATCGATTTTCTGAAAACAAGCATTGTCAAGCGGTCGTTTACCAGATGCTTTTATCCATCTGGTAAATGACCATACAGTGAGTTCAGTTACAAGGATTATGTATCAGGTAGGGGTTAGGCATCTTGTTCAAGGGCCTGTACAGGTGAGATGGGCGCATTGGGGATGGAACCCATGAACTTTTGACTGGGACGCAACCTCCCTAACCGCTAGCCTATCCTACCAATTATTAAGTCTATTTGCATCATTGCCGTGCGTCATACTATAATTTCCTAAGCCACACAAGCGAGGGGTATAGAATCCGCCCATTAATATTTTCTGTAGCATTTATCCATATCAAAGCAGAGAAATCTAATACAGACATTGACAATATGAATGTCTTTTAATGTGTCTTTTTTTTTTAATAGGTTCAAAAAGCTTCTAACTCGGTGGCTCATGAATCTGCATTCCACGGCCTCTAAATGACACTGGTGCTGCTGGGGAAATTGGATTCATTACCCCGCCACTGCTAGCACAATTACCCCCATGACTGAAACGCCAAACCGTTTTCATTCTCTCTTAGTCACTCTCCATTTCTCTGTCTGTCTCTATTTCTGTCTGTCTGCCTCTATTTCGCTTTCTCTGTAGCTCCTTTTTGCACTAGATTTGATATAGCCCCTCCCCCCACCCTCCATAAAGTATATATTATATTAAGGCATGCACTTTGGTAGAAAGGATTGCTAGCTTTACCCGTTGCTCACACTTTTGCCTCTCTAGATCTTTAAGTGGACTAGACAGACAGCACAGACAGTGGGAGAGGGCTGTTGTTATTTTGTTTTAGTTGATCAAGGACTGTGGTGAAGTAGAAGACATTGCTGTGAAAAACACAAAGCGCCCCTCTTCATATGTCTTCTCTTGGCTAATTAAAGATTCATGCAAAGCTTTGTGGTAACTTTGACAGATCACTTTCAGACAGTTTTAAGAAGCTCTGCTCTGCAAACGCCCGCACAAGCAAACGAGGCTCTTTAAGGAAGGGACCGCTACGACCCCCCCCCCCCCGGCAAATGGAGTCCCGGATGATTGATGTGCCTTGGAAAAATCCATCCCATAATTTCACCTTTTCACCTCGCAGACACTTCCGCCTGAGACCCCATATTAAAGCTTAATTTGAGCGAGGAGGAGCAAGGCGGTGTTCTGAAGGGGAGAACACATGTCTGCCAGGCCTGTTCCCTCCTTATCTGGCCGTCTCAGGCCTCAGCCAAAGATAGATGTCTGCCATGCCAACGTGTTTATTTTCCTTGCCGATTAGCTCCGATTAAAAGCAGACCATGTTGTCTCTCTCTCGTCCTATTTGTCTGTGTGTGTGTGTGTGTGTGTGTGTGTGTGTGTGTGTGTGTGTGTGTGTGTGTGTGTGTGTGTGTGTG
>JAOEHI010000015.1:2574822-2589822 GCA_025447815.1 Percopsis transmontana
TCGAGCCAAAAAGCTATTCTTCAGACTTCTGATGAAAATAGTGTCGCCATACCCACAAGAGAAGAAGAGGAAACAGATCTGTTTCTACCTACTATTAGAACCTAAAGATATATACTTGTGTATGTGCTTAATCTGTACTATTGATGTTACTATTTGACTGATGTCACATGTTTTTTGTAACATGGATAGTGGGTATTTGGAGTGGCAACTCTGTTGTTTTCAGAAGTCTGAAAAAGAGCTTTTTAGGTTGAAAAGTCACTGACAAATAAATAATTTAACAGGAGCTAATTGGTGTGCGGATCTATTCTTTCACTTTTTCACATTACATGCCCACTTGCTGGCAGAGAAAATGCAAAACAAATGCGTGGGATGTATGTTTTACAGCGCCTTACTCTCTTAAGCTCACTTCTGCGAGCTCACTCCCAAAGCAGATGACGTCATTGTGCTTCTTTCAGATCTGCGCGGCCCAAAGCTGAATGACAGCCGGCGTGAATACGCATGGCAACGAGAAGCAGACGATTTGATTTGGCGTTGCGTGGTAATTAATTAGTAATTAGCTGATTGTTGTTTGGGCAGCTGAGACTACCGAATGAAAAACATTTTCTTCAGCAGTTCTGTGAAATCACCACTTCCTCAGATTCCCCGTCTGCTCACGCCTCATTATTTTTTAAACCACAAATCCCTGAAAAGTCTCCACTAATGTTGAATCTTTTCATTTTTTTTTGTTGTTTTTGTATTCCTTTTTTTTGGAGGTACACGTTTTCTACTGATTCTCTTGGGCACTGTCAGGTGTGATGGAACGGTGTTGTTATCATTAGTAAACATATTTTAATGGGACGGCGTGCTTGCTATTATTGCTTACCAGATACCCAGATGTGGATGTCCAACACCACGTATCGCTTCTCTCCTGAGGCCTTTCTTTCTATCGCAGACTCAAAATACACACGTGTATGTATGAGTGTATGTAGATGGGTAGCTGGGCAGACAGCGCTGTTGGTTATAGAGATACTTTGTATATGTGTGTGTGTGTTCTGACAGGATGGCATAGCGCTCTGGGATTCTCCTTTGGGTCTTTGCTGGTTTATTCTAGACCAGAGACGCTGGCTCAGTAGACTGCAATCCTTCAGGGCACCAGGGACATCTGATTCCCTGACTGCCTAAGCACTGAACTAAATGCTCCTGCATTATTCATGTGTATATCACTTTATTGCTGTGCTAGGCTTTCACTCACTAGTTTCTGCAGTACCGTTTACTGTACCTTCCCCCCCCAGACAATACTGTCAAACTTTCCTACCTCTGATCTATCTGTTTATATGTCTGTCACCGACGTGGTCTTGGATGGCATTACTGTACATTAAACACAGAAGGCGAGGACCTGTGTCCAGAGTTCGAGCTCATTCTCTTCCCGTTGCCGTTAAGGTCAACCCTTAGATCAGCACATCTAGTTAATCCACTCTTGGGTCCTCCCTGCCGTTGCAAAACAACAAGTGCGGAGACTTTCCAGTCGCAGCAACAGATAAACATCCTGGCTCGGAAAAAAGGAGGGGAAAAAATGCATTGCTGACCAAACTAGCTCTCGTCTGTTGCTGCGACGCTGTGTTGAAGATAATGCAGGATGACATGCCATTTTGATCTGGACAGCTTTAACACAAGCTGCTTCAAGCTATGCAGGGAAAAATGCAAGGCTCGCCTAATTGACTGAGAGAGAGAAATAGAGAGAGAGGAGGCTTTCCCAGCAAAATCCCACAACACCTCAAGTGTACGTAAGCATCAAGTGCCGGCTCCATCACTATAAGCCCGCTCAGCAAGGCCCCGGCCTGGCCCGTGTTTTGTTGTGCTGCACTCTGACATGTTTGGTAGCAGTTGAACCTTGATACGACAACACTTGTTTAGTCATCCGCTTGTGCACACTCCATTGTGTTTCCCGGTCGGTCCGAGACGCTTTCTTTTTCCCCACTTTCATTCAGGATCTGAGCGGTGAAAGAATGGAGGAGAAGTCCCGCTGGGGGACGTTTCGGAGTCCTCTAAGTTTTTCTTTTTCTTTCTTGCCATACGCGGCTGGCAAGCTAATTGGACCATTACCAACCCAGAAACTCCATCCACGGTGTATTTCAAATTAACCCCGCTGACGAGAGTTGACGTCTTTAGACGTCCGAGTCTTTAAAATGTCACAGTGAGATACTGCTTGGCCCCACTACCTCAGAAACGCTGCGCCGGAATGGCGAAATAACCCCTGATAAATATAATGAGCAAGACCCCCTGTGTAGCCAGGCTACAGCTAAACCTGGGCACTCTCTCTGCTGGGTGCAAGGCCAGAGATCGGAATGCTTTAGTCGAGGTATCTGTGCTCTTTGTGCGCAACAATAGACGGTGACAAATAGAAAGGACAGATTTTTTTTTTTTTAAATGTCAGACAGTTGGGGTCCTGGCAGAAATATCCCTTCTCTCTCTTTCTCTCTCTCTCACTCTCTCTCTCTAACTCTATCTCTCGCTTTTTCTTTCCGTCGTAATCGATAGTGCTACCTTCGACAATGCCGCATGTTGTCACCATGACATTTGGTCACCCTTCCTTCTTCCTCACCCAGGTTGCTGCTGAATAGGAATATAACAATGAGATTTAATACATCGATCGATTGCTACACTCCAACCATACATTCCCTCGCATAATGAATACTGATGGCGGGAAAACAAATACCTGCATGCGGAATTTGTATTCTGGACAGTGTACGTGTAATAGCTGTGCCAATGATGTTTCATTACTGTTTTTTCCGCTTGTGTGTGTGTGTGTGTGTATGTGTGTGTTCATTTCTTCCTCTCCATAAAATCAAATAAAGGGTATACACATGATTTAATCAAGCTTCTGGTTGGCCTCAACCCAACCTCTTGGGGATTTATGAAGAGTGTCACGCATATGTGTTTGGGTGTGTGTGTGTGAGTGTGTGTGTGTGTAAGATCACATGCCCATGCATATCATGCAACTGATTGCAATTCATGCAACCCATATAGGCTTATACTGTAGGCGCAGTATGTATAATAAATAGGGAAAATGAATTGATCTCTAGCACATGTGTTGTGTGTATTGAGTTATGTCTCTGGGGTGGATGTTGGCAGTGTTTGTATAATGTAAAGGTTTGTGAGTGGAATATGCATGGGGATTATGGGTGAAAATATTGTTTTGGATTGAGTTTATGGCCATGAATTGTTTACGGTACATGTTGAGTGCAGTACAAATTCTCACTTACACAGTACTGCACTAGCATCATAAAATCATTCTGATTTGTGAGCTAGTTACAAAACCACCAGCCAATCAGGGTCCAGGTAGGTACTTCAGTGGTACCTTAAGGAATTGAGGGACGGCTCAGTTCATTGTTTGTTACGTTCAGTCAACTTTTATTCCCTCAAAAACGTTTGCAACGTTCTTGAACTACTTTCTAAGGTGTTTGCTGTGTTTAATGGCTGTTGCTCAATGCAGCCTAAGTCTGCCTAAGTGTCCCCATTGTTCTGGTTGGTTAAAGGTTGTCCAATCCCCTGCTAAGGATCTGATTGACACCTATTATCAGCGCCTCTATGGCAAATGGCATTTAAATGGAGGGAAGGGCCTTACCAGGCTAGTACTGCACTGCGGAATGTGTGAATTATTAGACTAATACTTCCATTAGTGTCACATTCATAACACACCATGTATCCTCCAGGCTGGTATTGAGATAGTCAGTATGGGGACGTGTTGTGTTTGCTGTTTGGGCTTTGAGCCCGGTGTGTCTGACGCCCCTAACGCCTGATGTTTAAACATCTCCCCACGTGTTTCCCTTTTGATCAACGCCTGCCATTCTTACTGATTTTCCAAATCACTGATGCTTGTCAGAGAATTAATTACCTGGATCGTTGCTCCGCTGACTCCGACACCAGCTGTGGGGTCCGCCAGCGGGACCTCGGCATTCTCCCAGCATTCCCGGCTAATCACCCACAATCCATTTCAAAGTCAACCTGATTGGCCCATGCCACCCAGAGAATAATGTTGGCGTTAGACTGCATTCTGACATATTTGCATACAGTGTACGGCAGATTAGCTCGCCGGGGCTCGCTAGTGGGAGGTGAATATCGGCATCAGTACCGGCGCTAATGGCAGTTGCCTCCTACAGTTTATTAGACAAGTAATGGTGTAAAGCATTCTGTTAGGCGCACGTCCTCACAGTGATATTAGCTGATGCAGAGCGCAATGTGTTCATTAACTGTGGGAGATGAGAAAACCAGAAAGGCATATACCTATTCGAGAGGTGCATCGTAGTATAGAAGGGCTTCGGCAAGCAGTTCCACGCCTGATACCTGCGGTTTCAGGAGAGCCATCTCACTGTTTGTGCCTGTAATGCGGGCGACGTTAGCAAGAAGATGCTATAATGCGCCTCACATACTGGCTTTGCCTTGAAGGCACATCTTCATCCCTACAGAAAAGCCACGCAGCTTGCTGTAGGGATGCATAGGATGCATAGGCGCAGAGGCTATAAATACACCCGCCCCCCCACCGCCCCCTGCCTGCCTGTTGGTTTGTCCGCCGGCCATCCTGTGTGTGTGCGGGGTTGCAGCAACATGACGTCAGCCAGTCTCTGAGCACTCGCTGACCTCGGTCACGGCGAGAGGAGGGCTGCGCGCTCCAGACAGCCGTATAACAGTGCAGACAACACAGGCAGGGCATAAACACAGAGACCTGAGTGCACGGGGGGATGCGGTAACACGTTGCAATACAGCCTGGGACAGACTATCGCAGGGGAGTAGCCTACAGACAGACGCACCCACACTGACAGTTCAAACCAAATAGAAGATCGCAGATATATATACAGTATACATGTATATATGTAAATATTTATTATGCAGGAGGGATGCAGACATACCTTGTCCACCCGTTTTCTGATTAGCAAACACAAATCACACTCGCAAAACACAAAAGCAGCACCTGTTTCCCCTCCACTGAGGCCATTAAGAGCAGCCAACCTTACTGCAGTGCTGTGGTGACCCCATCCAGACTGCTTCAGTTTGAATCACACCAGTAAGCTCTAGAGACACCTATACACTCTCTGACCTTAGCAACGACAGCTGTGCATGTGTGCGTGTGCGTGTGCGTGTGCGTGTGCGTGTACCTGTGCGTGTGCAATCATTGTTGTCATTACCTAGTTTCCATTTCTAGCCTGAAGCTAAATAAGACATGGCAGTCTTTCATTTTGTCAAGTTGTCATTCAGATATTTTCCCCCCACTTTTCTTGAAAGCCTGTCCGACTTTGCTTTCATAATACCTCAGAGGGTTGTGTCAGTTTAGCGGTTGACAGCAAATACGGTTTGCACGTTGACAGGAAGTCACATCAATGTTAATGAAATAAATATTACTCTGCCACCCACTTTAAAATGACTCTCAAAAGAGAAACCGTTAAAGGGCTGCTCTAAAAATTAGCTTGCGTGTATTTTTCTGTGGCTTTCTGAGCTAATGTGAGATGAGGGATTGAATTCCAACTAAGTGTAACCTATGACCTGAAAGTGTGCTTGAGAGGTTTCTTAACAACTTTCTTTTCCTAATGATATTTGTCAGTCTTTCCAACTATCTTCTTTTAACATCTCATTTCTAGTTTTTAATGTCTGCTTTCAGCCTAGAATCCATTCGATAGAGTCACATCAAGAGTTTTCCTGAGGCATATACAGTTAATTTCACAGAGTATATTAAAAACAAAGTGTATTTACTGGCTCAAAAAAGCACAAAATTGAATTTATATGATATCAACTAAATTATGTATTTTGCCATACTTCTAAACCTGTGGCTGCCTCTGCATGCCATATTCATTATCAGTAAATTCAGGCAATAGAGACCATTCTCTATTCTAAATAAATTCATGGTTGAGAACTGATGGAAGACAGCCACAATGCCTTGGGGCCAAAGGCAGTCCCAGTTTAAATTAGGATGCAGCTCATTGCAATATTATAGAATCCAGTTTAGAAGGCCATTTTAATTTGCTCTCCAAATATTTGGTTCTGATTATGTTGAATATGTCAAATCGTAATTCCTATGCCCCTGGACTGCTGTGGATTTTAGTGATGCCCATTTAAATGTTGGGAAAATTGCAAGATACAAATATTTACATTTTATAGTAGTTTGACTACCCGTGAGCTGTATCTTGTTAATGCCGGTTTACATAACTTACATGACAATCTATTCCTATGCTTGAACATTAAAAAAACACAAACATTTCTTTGAGCATTAAAAATAGTCCATTTTATATAAAATTTCGTATAGCCTCTAAGACGGGCAAATGTCTCATTCAATACATTTGTATATTTATATCTCATCTTCTCTGTGGTAAAAATATGTGGTTTGATTCAGTTACTTTCAGACGTCACTGCTGCTTTAGCACCTCAGAACCTTAACTCCCCTGGCATGAAACCAGCCAGTTGAGAACATATCAGCTGTGCCCTGGGAATTACTCTTCAAACCCCATCTCCAGTAACAGACATGGTATAACACCTCTTGGATCCACGGAAAGGCACCTCGCACCCAAGTGAGAAATAGGCTATGAGTCATTATGCACAAATGCCTTGGCATTTTCTATCACTGCCAAACAATCACTTTCCTCTCCTCTGTCTATTTACAATTAATGATTGAATCCCCCCACCCCCATAAAAAAAAATCTAATTTCTGCTTTGTGTGCGCGCGCATGTGTGTGCGCGCCCCCCATACACACGGCTGTAGCCGGTGTACGCGGCAGCATGCACTGTAAAGCTTATCTCCAGCCTTTAGGTGGGGCCTATGGAAACACTCTTGATTATTTCCCTCCTTCTCCAAAGCACTGCTGTGTGCTTTGGGATTAGAGGCTTTCAGCCTCTGCACACACACACACTCACACACACGCGCTGGCTGGTTGGCTGGCTGGCTGCAGGCTACACCAAGATAGAGAGACACAGACAGACAGAAAGCCACCAAGCGAATGAGAGAGAGAGGCAGACAGAAATACGAGAGAGAGAGAGAGAGAGAGAGAGAGAGAGACGGCGATATGAGGGTCCAGTTCTGCTTAAAAGACCCCCTCCTCATCCCCAAACCAATTTCTCGTCCCTGTGTAACCCCCCTCCTTCTCCCTCACTCTCCCTCCCTTTCTGCCATGCCCGACACACTAACCAGCCCTAGGAGTATTACATCACCCTGATGTAATGTCTGACCAATCACATCACAGTGGCGCTAAACCTTCCAGGATTATGGGAGCTGGTTGCTCAGACTGGGTAATGAGAGAGAGAGAGAGAGAGAGAGAGACTATATACACTTATACATATTTTCAAGAATAGCCTCTGGATCAATTTTCTCTTCGCTCCCACTTCTGAAGATGACTGCTAAAAATAAACTGTCAAAAAAGGTTGGCCGTGCCTCAAAGAGACAGAGGCCAGTAGGTATACTAGATTCTTGCCTGCACCGCTGCCCGTCTTGAAAAGTTATCCGGATAATGACTTGTCTGATTTACATTATATACTCCTGGACTTAAAGGGACACTGCTCGATTTGTTTCCAGATTTACTCTTGTGGCTAAAACGAGCATTACAATGCTGTTGTAGTTTGAAACTTAAAGTGCTGGTTGGGTCGCATTCCTCTCTACCCACAGTGTTCATCGGCTCACACTGTTCTCTACCCCTTCCCCTTACACCCACGCGGGGGTGCTATAACCCAATTGAGGGGTGTACCTTTACAACCAAGAAAAGAAAAACAGTAAAAATGGCTTGGGAATTACTGTCACTTTTCTAAAGACACAAGGGTGGCGTGACGCGCACATAATTGGATTCGACATGTGTGTCAAGCTGTTTTAGAAGTCCTTTTAATAACATTTATCAGCTAAGTTCGAGGTCGACACAGACACACTGACATTCTCGCTGGCGTCCTGGAATGTCATATTTTTTTAGCCTGTCACAAGACTCTGTTGTCTGGCCATGTTTGCAGAACACCCCTTCACTGTCTCTGAGTAATACAAGTAAAATGAGCCAATTATCTTGTCCTAATAACGCGTATCTTCTCCCTGAGATGTCAAGGTTAGAAGGCAGCCTTTAGTGTCTCTGCGCCTCGTCTGCCTATTAAACTCGGCTCTTTGTTGTCCTCGGTCTCTGAGGAAGATGAAGAGTGTCTGTCACCGAGATTGGCGTTACTTTGCTTCACCTTTCTTTCCCGTTAACACAAACGCACTCTCAGCCACACATGCAACTGCACTGAACACATCAGTCCCCCTACCCGAACGCCACCACCACACACACGCACAAGACACACGCGAGACACACACGACACCCTGCAGGCACAGACACAAACAGAAATTGCAGCAGAGACAGAATTAGCTCGGTGTTTGCCATTTTGCCACGGCCTGCGTACATGGTTGTGTGTGCGCCACACTTCTGCCGGAGAGGCCGGAGGGCGAAACTAACACGCCTGCGTGGTAAACGCATGAGGGCCCGCAATTGGGGCCACTAAAGGGAAATCTCTATAGGACAGCGCGGGGGAACGCTTGGCTCGGCCAAGAAAAGGCTCGCTCGGGGAATGATGAAGCACTGATAGCATAGCAGTAGGCAGAGTTTACTGTGTGCCCACTACTGTCTCCCTTCCAGAACCAATGTTCCACATAAACCCATACTTTTCTGCACTCGCGGTGCAGTGGTAAAACTGCTGGTGTGTGTTTCTGGGAGTTCATGTATGCCGAAGTGGAAGGTCCGGCCCAGTTTGGTCCAGGAGAAGTGGTTTCAGAGGCTTTCAAGAGCCTAGATAAGCACGTCGATTCTGAGTCAAAAGGAAAGGACCAACATAGCAATTTAGTGGTGCTTTTGTGTATGACTGTGTGTTACTGTGTGTATGTGTCTGTGCATGCTGGAGAGGCCCAGCGTAACACCGGTAACTCATACTCATTGTTGAGGCCTTATGTAATCAGTGTGTGCGGATGCCTATTTGAAGGCCTGCTATAGAGCATCAGAGGTGTCAGGTTATCGTCTGCTTCGTGTTTCCACAGGTGTGTGTGTGTGTGTGTGTTGATGAAACACAGGCTGGCTCACCTGACACAGTCCTAGCCTCCCATTTCTCCCTGGAGGACCCCCGCCCAACCCCACCCTAGCTTATTGTTTGGCTCATTTGAAACCCTGCCAGCTGTTGCACAAGGTCAGAAGCAAATAGCCACTTCCTGGCCTGAGTCGAGTCCCAAGTCAGTCCCAAGTCTTAAGAGTCTCAAGTCAGGTCAGAACAAATACGAATCAAGTAACATTGTATAATAATACATCTGAAATAAAATACAATATCTAGAACGTTCTTTCTTTCATAAGCTACAGACTGCTATCAGTTTCAAGTTCAGTATATTAATTCTTTATACATTTAAAACCACAAGTGCAAGTCATATTTAAGTCACTAGAATCCAACTCAAGTAAATAGAATTGTTTCTTCCCAGTCAAATGAGTGGATTCACCACCTCTGGCAACAGCTAACGCTCATCACTTTGGTTCTTTGTCTTGTTTTCATTCTCTCTATCATTATTTTTTCTTTCTCCCTACCTCTGCCTCAGAGTTGTAGTCCCCTCCCCGGTTTCTCTCTGCTCGCTGCCCCATGTCGGCTGTGCAATATGTGACTTCGGATTGCAAAACAGGAAGAAAATGAGACATTCGTTGGTGCAGGTGTCTCATTAGAAGTATATATTCCCCCGATTCCAAATGTCACGTAGAGAGAGAATAGGGGAGAGAGAGAGAGAGAGAGGGACGAGCGAGGGGGAGAGAAAAGATTAATGTAAATCTCAAAATAAGGAAGGCATTAATATTTCATTAGAGCCTCTTTTTTTCTCGCTGAGTGACAGAGGAGAGGAGATAGAGAGGCTGATTTAATGATTTTAGAGTCTGTTCTTTCCCTTTCATTCTGTCGGTCTCTCTCTCTCTCTCTCTCTCTCTCTCTCTCTCTCTCTCTCTCTCTCGCTCTTACAACTGTCGCTGCCTCCCCCAGTACCCAGTCAGCAGATGAGCTTAGCCTCGATTTTTTTTTTTTTTTATGAATTCCTCACAGACCCAGCTGCACATAATTACAGTCGATTCCGCCTTATCTCTCAAATTAAAAAGATTAGATTATTTGTGAAAGAAATATATGCAGCCTCTCTCAGCAGATAGTATGCACTGGCCAGGTCCTATAGATTACAGGGCCCTGGACCCTCCATCTCTCTCACACACTCTCTCACACACACACACACACACACACACACACAGCCCCATATGCTCAACCAATATCGTCTAGATATTGACTTACTTCATTTTAACACTGATATTTCAATGTACATTATCATCAATAAGCCGCTATCTGCCTCGAACGAATCCAACACTCATGTTTGCACTTCTTCTTAGACACCCATTTTAAAGTGGGGTGTCTGCTATATGTGCCATCTGCATCAAAGAAAATGGCTACCTGCCTTAGACTCTATTATGAATAAGCAGCTAAGACCTGAGACTTTGAACCTTCTGCAGGCCTTGCTCAGTGTCGTTGTTGCTTTAATGCCTCTTGCTTTGCTCAGATAAGATACAGCACAGTGTTCTGATGTACTATTCAAAACTGACATTTCAGCTGGCGTTACTGTTCTCTGAGTGCAGCATCAAAATGAAATGTAGCACAAGAAAACAAAAAAGTCAAACAGAATTCAGTGTAAATACCATTTTCTAATCAATTTACTGTTTCATTTGAAATAAACATTATGGTAATTGGCTAGTATTTTAATTTGATACTCTGTTGTGAATGTTCAAAGTGTGCTAGTACTGTTTTGGATATTGATAGTCTGCAGGATACATCAATTTGCCTTCCTATTGATTTGCTAAAGAAATGTTGTTTGATTAGTCTGCTAGGGCTTTCAGGGGAGAAAAAACAGCAAATACAATATAATCCACATCTCCCTTGAGCTACCCAGGGGATTAGTCGCTAGCTATCACTCCCAGTGTTGCCAATTGATTAGCTGATTGAAAGTGCATTAATTCCAGGTCATGTATTTAGCCCACAAGCAGTACAAATGTTCCTCCACTCTGGATAGATACAACTATTCGTTCGATGGAATAACGGCTTGTGCTTGATGCATGCATGGTTATGGACATGAGTTATGTGTAAAACATGGAGGTGAAAAGTAGACTGTGGGGGCCAGAGGGGTGACAGTTGAGTCTTAAATTGACATGGACATACACATAAAGTTGCTACTAAGGCTGAAGGAAGTATTTATCCTGCCTTTAAGACACTCTTTTGCCTAGGGCAGCTGATAAGGGCTCCTTCCTCATTCGCTTTCGTGATTCGCTGGCTGACTGACTGCCACTCGCCTATGCTTGCGTTGCATTGCACTGATTCTGTCAGAGCTAATCACACTCTGTGATTAGAGAAGGACACTCATTAAGTCAAGCAGAGTGAAAACATATGTTTGTCCTTCAAATACACGGGTCTTAATCGATCGCCGCTGTTACACCACCGATGGAATCGCACTGTCTAAGTGCTCCTGGAGATTTTGGATTGAACCCTTTTGACGTTGCCGATGGGATTGATGGGAGAAGCCCATATGGCTTTTGCACGGTGTTTGTAGCAATTAAAGACACGCTTTGTATTCGCCACATTGTTACATTGTATTTTGCTATTCCAGAGACATTGTTTTGATATCGATCATAAGTCAATCTCATGTGCGAAAGCCCCGTCCACAGAGGTGACTTTGGCACTAAAACTGTCACTTGGGCGATATAATGAAATAAGGGCTTTATTCATTGAGACATCATAGAGGTCTATGGGACAAGGGCCACACGTTGCTAGGCAGGTTGCCATGTGCATATTTCATTTTGTTCCCCAATATCAATGCGATTCCATAATATGGTAATCATTATTGAGCAATCACCAATCAATTATGTTC
The DNA here is from genome assembly GCA_025447815.1 of Percopsis transmontana. NCBI lineage: Eukaryota > Metazoa > Chordata > Actinopteri > Percopsiformes > Percopsidae > Percopsis > Percopsis transmontana. Next base: position 2,586,716 of record JAOEHI010000015.1, read on the forward strand.
TGTAATAAAACATCTAATCTGTGGCGGTTTCTAAACGCTGAAAGACCCGGTGGATACAGACGCTATGCTGGAACCTGAGTGTTGAGCTTTCTCCAGACTTCGCTGTAGGAGCATGTGTTTCTCTGTGGTGAATGTCTGGGTAGGCAGGCATGCTGTGCTTGGGTTAGGCCATGCAGACAGTCATGTGGAGAAGCGGAGAATTTTCTTCTACAGTAAAGAGCGCAGTGTAGATTACTGTGTGTGTGTGTGTGTGTTGATTTTGCTATGACGCATTTACTTTCGCCTGCAGGGCAAGGCACTCTTGCTGAGTGGTTCTGTACATGAGTGGTTCTCAAGCGTCTTTTAATAGCTCAACATAAGGTATAAAAATTTATACGTATAAACCACCGTGAACACCAATAAAATCATTAATTTCATTGAAGATAATATAACTACAAATGTTTTCAAATTGCATATTTTTGTAACTTAGATTTATTTATTAGATTTGTTTGTTTGTTTTTTGTTTGTTTTAATGAAAAACAATTCTCATGACTCCCCCAACACGTGTGATCCCTTGGGGGTAGGGGGGTTGGGGGGAGGTCCTTGCCCACAGTTTGAGAACCACTGTTGTACATCACAACAGGCCTACCTAGACCAATACACATGTCTCTACTGGTTTTGAATGTAAGCTAAATCGACCCCGCGCCGTGGCTCTCCAACTCACTATCAGGGGAACGCGCAGCTGATTGTAAAAGATAACGAGCACTGGAAACATTGTTTGGTAGAGATCATTCTCATGTTTAGCTTATTTAGGAGCCAGCCGAGTTTTAAGTAAAAATTGTTATAGGCCTTAAGCAACCTGTGCAAATTATAACGAAGTAAGATTCTTTCCACCCACTCACCCAGTTTCTTTGATAAGTCTTTGAAAACAGAAGGGGGTTTAAATAGTCACGCAGTTTTAAAATAGCACACGTCAATAAACAAATGAGTAACTTGTTTATGATATAATGTGAACTTTTAATTGTAATGAATTTGTGTTTTCCAAGACCCCTTGGACTCGCAGATACGAAGGTCTCTGTACTGGATAGTGCAGTGCCAGGGAAATATATACTGTGGAATGATGCAGATCAGTCATACTACACCAGCAGACAATGCTACTTGCCTCGCGGCGACGGACAAAGCTGTAAAGTAATTTCAACTTTCAAACAGACAGCTTTCAAACAACACACAGCATCTTGTGACCAGAGCAGCCACCAGCATGTGAAGTTATCCTGTTCATCTTTAAAATCATGAATAAACAATTCTCTCTGCAGCAATGCTGCACACCCTGAGCTTTGCCATAACATCTTGTATCATGGAGGAATTAGATAGCCCAAACGCCTGATTACACTATGGGCTCTATTTTCTGGACGGCACAAGGCCGGCGGTAGCGCTAACGTAATGGCAACTTCGTTGGGGTGCAAGGTGGTTTTTCTCTCGCCTGGGCGCGTTTGCAAATTTCCCGGCACGCCATGACATCGCTTGTGCGAAAGTCCGGTGGCACAGTGCTAGTTTGGTGTCAAATAAAGCCAAATATTGCGCTAGCATCGCCACCTGGTCAGACCACGTCTTAGCGCAGACACAGGTGTTGTGTGGTAGTTTCCGGGCTTTAGGCGAAGGTGCACTAAGCACATACCTATCCAGAATCACACATGCCACTTTTGTGTGTGTTATGCTATTTCATGAATAATTGAACTAATAACTACTTTCCTTAACCTTTTTAATCACAAAACGAAATATATGCACGTATATTGTGGTGTTATATTAGAGGTGCCATATTGACGCTCTTGGCGACTGTGCACCTCCCAAACAAGCACATTATAGTTTCCTCCGGGGAGAATCTTTTCTGTCGGTTTGGACTTTCGCCGTCTATTACGAAATTGGCAGTTCGCCGAGACAGAGAGCGCGCTGTTGTTAAAGGGGATAAAAAAAGTTGTTTACATCATTATATCAAGTAGTCTTCCTGACTGAACTTTCGCTATGGCTTCACATGACGCTGTATATAACCTATTGTTAGTGTGTTTAACATGCAACTCCGAACAGCTTTGGGCCTCTCCCCAAACAATACACTGTAGTTCACCATATGTTGGAATGCCACTCAACAGTGAGAGTCAACATCTGCCACCCTCCACGCAGGGCTGCTACACTGTTTGGACGGGGGCCCTCGTCATCATCCCACATGAATTATGGGAACCAATAGAAAGTCTTTTAATCAAATGTTTCTTTCCGTTAATGAAATGTCTCCCCCCTTATCTTGCTCCCTTATGATCCATATGTTAATGTCTAATACGGAACTATTTATCTGTTAAATTTCGCCCCTCTCTCTCTCTTATCTAAAATTGTGCTGTAAATTTGGCACAGTGAATCATTATGCTTATCGACCTGCCCATAGAGCTCATATTCAAATTCTGTGGCATGATTAGCCTATTTATCTATATAATTGGATTGGAGTTAGTGTCTACGTGTGCATGTGAAACCCACTGAATTTAAGGTCCAAGACAAATACATGCAGAGAGAGAAAATTGCCTAGATAATTGTGTTTTAGATTAATTCCATTTGGATACAATCAATAGTTTTACCCTTGAAATTTTTTGGAGTCTAATCAACTTACACTTGCCTATGAGATTATTGAAAAGAAAACATCCTCGGGCCCAGCATTAAAATGAAACAACACAGAATTTACTATGCCAAGGATTAGTGTCATGAGACCGGGGAGATTTGTACAGGCAAAATGTGAACACTGCAACACAATACACTACAATAGTTTCTGGCGTGGTGTAATTCATGCGAACATCCTAAGGCTATTTATACAACTCCACCAGAATCTAATTGTGTCCAATCTATAATCCAACCAAGAGTTACCAGTGGCAGGGGCTCAAATCCTATCTGACATGAATTTTTAAGAAGTTGAGTGTTGACGGCGTGCGACAATTTGCCACACCATCGCGTGTGTGAATGTGTGTGCGAACGTGAGGCAATAATGTACAGCACATTGGGCGGCCTGTGGCTTACAAAAAAATGCAGTCCATTTACCATTTACTGGTGTGTGTATTAAAGTGGCCATTGTTCAATGCTAACAGTTAGCATGG
>JAOEHI010000015.1:2591136-2603538 GCA_025447815.1 Percopsis transmontana
CCGCCCCCCCCCGGCCCCCCGGGCCCCCCGCCCGCGCTCAGCCCTGTGCCGTGCTCCACAGCAGAACAGTCATTCCTCCAGGCTGGAAGGACGCCAGTCGATCGGGGATCAAGCCTTGGCCCTCGGCCCGGCAGCAGGCTTCCACAGCTCCCTGCCTTCACCACCAGATCTGGGCCATTTCCATCTGGGCCAGCAGCAGTTTCTTTTTTTTTTTATCCGGTATCTAATCTTGTTTGTCTTGCAAGCAAGCTGTCGATGAGCAAAGGACGATGTTGGGGAGAAACTTGAGGGGAGAAAACGTGTTACTATCAAAGATACCAATATCTGTGGCCTGGAGGTGATGTTGGCCACACAGATTTATCACATTTTAATCGGTATAATTTACTAAATTACTATCTTGTATTTGCTTCAAACCTAAGTTGAGTTGAATTCTAGTGACTTGACACTTGAATTTGGTTTTAAATAACGTTAATGTATGTTTTGTGTTGTAAATTTGTATTGAATTAATATTGAAATTTAACTATCCAAAATCACACATGTTGGCCTATTTCATGAATAATTTAACTAATGACTACTGTCCTTAACCTTTTTAAACACAAAACAAAATGCACGTATATCATGGTATTTTATTAGAGGCAGTGCACCTCCCGACCAAGGACATCAGTTTCCTCCCGGGAGAAGCTTTTCTGCCGGTCTGGACTTTCGCCGTCTATTACGAAATTGACAGTTCACCCAGACAGAGAGCACGCTGCTGTTAAAAGGGAATGAGAGAAGCTGATTTGATTGGCCGAAATTGAAGACAGCCCCCATCACTTCTACTGATAATTTATTCATCCAAGCCTTTTACAACTGCACAGCCGTTGTGCCCGATTACCACCACCGTCGCATGTCCCAAAATTAGCAAAAAATTATTGGCCACACCTTAGTTCAACTTGTGCTGTGGAAACCCTTGAGAGTGACTTTAGACTCAAGCAATGTTTGCTAATAAGCTACAGTACATGTTTGTGCATGCTATATGGGCTGTTTGTGTTGGACCATCAGGCTGTAATATTGTTACATGGTTCTTTTTGCCTGTCAGGGTTTCTTCTATACCATCTACACAGGTCAGAAAGGTGACCATCTCTTTCTTCCCGAACTGCAAACACGCTGAGCAGGAGAATTTTCATGGGGTGAGTTCAGGCCAGTGTGCAAGAAAGTAGATAGGTTTGCTCGAGCACTGCCCAAGTTTCTTTGCTGATTATCAGAAATATGGCATACACACAAAACGGGAATGAGAAAAAGGTTTTCACCCTATCATTATCTCTGCAAAGTCACACAATGTGTAACTGAGGTAAGAGTAAGGTCAAAATAAAAAAACAGACTTATATTTCTTCACTGCAGATCCATTTCTCCCTTGCTCCGCCACTTTTGCTGACTGGAAAATCCAGCATTCTGAGATTTAAGGATAACAAGCTAGATTATTTCAGTCAAAACATTGCTGGCCCCTTGGGACCTGTGGTGCGTTGCAGAGCTTTTTGTACAACCTGCCTCAATTCACATGCAGTGGGGAACAACAAATAGCAGTTTAAAACATTATTGGACACCTTTACTGTCAAGTGAAGCAGCACATCAAATTATTGAGTAATTCACATTAGATACAAGCATTGTTTTTCATTTAGCAACAAAAGGATACATGCTAAGCCGTAACACCCCTCTGCCAAAAGACTGCACAACTCTGACATCTTTTGACTTGTGCAGTCTGCGCGGCAAAAGGTCACAGGTTAACAAATGCATGTAGATGCTGTTCCTGTCTCTGTGTGGGTGAGTTCAGGATCCAGATGGACAACAGAGAGCCTGTGATCGATACTCGCACCAACAACAGAGCCTGCTGGATTCACACCCGCCTTAGGCTAAGAAAGAATGAAGCAGTCCATAGTGGAAAGTTGGGAAGAGAATCTATTGGGCTGTGGCTTTGCTCTTCAGACAGTGTGTGTGTGTGTGTGAGTGTGTGGTGTGTGTGTTGTGTGTTGTGGGGTTGGGGGTGTTGTGTGTGAAATAATGATCTTGGCATCCTCACAGTTCAAGTACTCTATAACCCCTGCTTGCATGTATTCATGGAACTGCATGGAAAATAAAGGAGTGTGTGTGTGTGTGGGGAAAGAAATGACAATTCCCTGCTGTCAGTATGACCTACAGGTTAGACGCTGTACTTCTGCCTGACCGCCTGTAAAATTAAGAGCAAACGAGGTGCTCTTTAAAAACAAGGCTTGGCATCCGAAGCCATGTCTTTCTGCTGTGAATAATTCATATTAAAAAACACGACTCACAAAACCACTAAAAATATGCCCAGGGCTCTGAAGACCAAATGATGTGCCAAGCGGAGGAAGGCAAGGCTTGCATAAAATGCACACAGTGTGAAGGGGGAACAGTGAATCCTCTCACTTGGAGGTGTGTTGGCATAAGAAGAACAGGCAAGGAAGGAAAAAAATCTAGATCCTCCCCTAAGCAGAAACCTGCACAAAGTAATGGAGTTGGATTTTCCTCATGCTGTGTTTTCATAATTTAGAGGTTGGTTACACTGTTGATATAGTTTTAGCTAAAGCGGGTCACCAAATTAAGTTTCTTAGAAATTCACATTAAAATTAAGAGGCATAGGTATATAAGATATATATTTTCAGTGTTATTTTAAAGAGACTGCAGGGTTGTTCCAGTACACTGAAAAGGCATAAGGTATATTTCATTCATACTGAGAAGAAAGAATAAAGAATAGTACATACTGTACAGTATGTGTGTCTTTTTTACTCATTTTGGATCAACAAATAGAGAGACTAACATTGTCATCATTTAGGACATTCCCCTTAGCATTTTAACCTCCGTTGGTGCCTAGCATACATTCTCCATTCATATCTCCTGTATAAAAATCACGTAAATTGCCCAAATAAGGTCCATGTAAAAAATATGGCTTGATGATTTGGTATAAACTTCACTGCTGTCGGATAATATAACATTTGTAGATTTAGAATCCTTAGATTAAGATGAGCATATTGCTAATAAGCAGCCTACGGCTAGACAACTGTGAACTACACTACCCACACTGCTTCATGGTGGTGGTGTTTTGGGAAAATTACCTGCATGCGATTCCTCTTGGCAGTTCACCGACTTCCGACCATTAGCTTCTTATTAGCAATATGCTTACTGTGACTAATCTAAGGCCTTAAAATGTACAAATGTGCTATCGTCCGACCGAGATGATCTAATAAACAAAAACGTCGTTCAAGCCATCGTTTTTCAAAGGAATACACAGATATTATTTGGGTGATTAACACCTATACAGTATATAAAGGCATGTCCTTAAATATGGCTCTCTGTCGTTCAAGTAATTTAAAGGAAGAGAGGTAGCTACTGGGAACTTTCAAATTTATATTTGAAAGTGTTAATGGAATATATATTCCACACATTTTATGCTTTTCCTGTTGAATGGATAGGCTAATAATACCCTTGCCTAACCTCAAAATTACTTGATGAATGTGTATTTTATCTTATGTACCAGTGCTTTAGCTCTCAGTGCCCCAGTCAAATACATCAATAGATTGCCTGTGCGTCTAATCTCCAATCAGATGCCGTTCTCATCCAGGGCTATTAATGCGCTGATCCACTAATTGGGGGAGCTTGCTCTCTTAATGCAATGGCCTTCTAAATGTGTCCGTCCCAGTAATTTAATAATGGCCATTTCATGCTGCTCTGACTTTTCAAACTGCTTGCTCGGGGCAGCCACAGGGACTGGTTATTGATTGAAACTCTGGCTGGGCTGCGGGGTGAGAGAGGCGGATAAGGCCGCTTCCCAGAGTCCAGATGGAACTATAACCTCCCCAACCCCCAACACCCACCCGCTCCGTTCCACAGGGTACTTGAAAACACACAAACACACAGACACACACAAAAAAAAGAGTAGCAAACAAGCACAAACCTGCATGCACATTTTCACATTCCACCGCCGCCTTAATGCATCTGCCTACAGTATGATCGGCCAAGCACAGCTGAGCAGTGCTGGGGTCGTTACTCAAAAAAAGTAATGTATTACACATTAGGGCCTGTGTCCACCAAATGCGTTTTTTGCACTATCAGCGCCCACAACCTTATTTTCAGAGCGCTTCTCTCAAGCGCTTATTGTTGCTAGGTTACAAAAATCGTCTTCTAGCACTGCCGTATTACTTTGTTGTGAACGTCAGTAGTACAGTCTCTATATATTTAGAAGGGTTAGCTAAAATGATGGAAAGAAATCGGCTGATTTTCAATGACTGGGTTTGCCGTGACAGCCAGGATCATTTGTGGAGTGTTGATATCGTATGTCCCGCCCCGTCTTCGATTTTAATTGGCCGACAAGAGAGGAGTGACATTAGCCGGGTTTCCATTGCAGTTTTGCGCAAAATAGAAGCCATATTTTTTAAAGGTCGACAAAACACAACTGCGAATGGTTGGTGTTTACATTCAGCGATTAAAGCTGGGTTTTCTCTTCTCACGTTAATCATTCCAATTAAACGACGACGGCGACAAATTTCCAAAATAAGTGTTGGCTCAGTGATTTCAATCGCATCCACCACAATCGCCGTGGTAGTATTTTTTTGTAATGTCATGTGACTCTTTATGTCATGTCATGTGACTTAAATGCGAAAAATTTGTTCAGGCCCAGGCCCAAGCGACGCCACTGGATAACTTCCTCAAAATGTATGTAACGCAAGTAACGACATAATTGTTTGATTAGTAACTGTAATGTGATTGCTGAATTTAGGAACAGTAACGCGTTACATCACAGACTGCATTACAGACAAATGTAATGTGATTACAGTAATGTGTTACTCTGTAACACGTTACCACCAACACTGCAACTGAGGGCCTTGGAAGTGATTGAAAGAAGGAGGGAAAAGAGGGAGAAGGAGAAAAAAAAGAATTGAGGGGGAAAAATGTCACCCAAGCCTGCGATGAAGATATGGGAGCTTTTCAACAGCTCTCTCTACTCATGCCTCCCTCTGGTGACGGGGCCCTGGAGCCCACGTCTGAGGAGTAATGAGGAGCGGGGCCGAGGAGGAGAGATAAGAGGAAGAGTGATGGGGGTCAGGCCGCGGCGTCGCTGGCAGCCCTCGCGGACCTCACGCACCACACGCCCCCCCCCCCCCATCCCTGCCTCCTCCAACAGGCTGTCCGGGACACCGTTTGTTTGTGCAAGGTGATAAATAATTTGGCTGACATGGATTCATGTGGCCCTTAGCCCACCTTTTGTTTCTTCTCTCCCGCCACGCTCCCTTTATGGTCGAAATGCATGAAATTCATATCAGCTTTCAAAGCCAGGGACCAAGCTTTGACCCAGCTGAAACAGTGAGCAATGTTATCCTCCGAGCGCTCCCTTGAACTGTACGAAAACACACGCGCTACATGGACTCTGCTGAGATTTGTTTAGCAGTTATTTTAGGTCCACTTTGAAATGCTTCAGTTAGGAATGGTTGGAATGCCCTTTCGCTGTGACATTCTGCTGGGAAAAAAAGAAACGTTAGGAAGAAACAAATTAAATCCGATTTAAATCCCACATAAGGAACATAAATTTATAAATTTAAATTTAAGTATAAAATGTCCTATTTTCTCATATAATATATATACAGGATACATTTATATATTCAGTTCTAAATTGGCCCTTGTAGAATAGAGTCGATAGATAGAAAGCGATACCGTGTCTTCTTTCTCTTTTCCACAGTTTTTTTTTTTGTGATGACAATATAAGAGGCTCCTTAAAACATCTGAGATGTTTCTTGTTTGAATAATTAAACACTATATATGGCCAGGGCCTCTTGTTATAACTCATAATGCGCATGCCTTATGGCCCTTATCTTTGATCTTTCATGCTACACACTGAGCTTTTGCATAATGTTCGCTAGAACAAGAAACACTTGGACCAGCCCTCTCTCTCTCTCTCTTTCTCTCTCTCTCTCTGTTTTACACTATCTTATTTTAATGTCTTCTGTGCTTTCGTTCCTCTCTGAGGAGTGATACAGTTTTAGTTGCACTACAATACCATGCCCACATAACACAAACAGCACAAAGCTTCTGTGTGTGTGTGTTTGTTTGTTTGCATGTGTGTATGTGCACGTGTACCTATTTACATGTCACACGCACGCCACCCACAGCTGGCAGAGATGCAGTAACTAAGTATATGGACTATATGCCCCCGCCTCCCCGTATTCTTGCATACGCGGCAGATCCTGCCATATCACCTTGAACAGGCCCCCAGCCCGCCACACAAACAAAACACACACGACCACACACGTTAAAACACACACGCACACTTAATCACTTACTCAAGGCTATTTGGCACATACTGTAGCTCCATGTTCAAGTGTAGAATTTAGCATCCTAGATCCTCATATTTAATGTTGCGTGGTGTGTATTTCTGTTTTTCACTTTTAATTTGTTTTTATCTTTCATGTATGATTCACTGAAACCTTAGTGACGGAAAATAATCATTCGTTTTTGCTACCAGGAACTACTATTACCACCAATTGAGCATTTTGCTAGCTGCAGTTAAAAGGCAGTTAAAGTAAGAAACCTTAACTAACAGATCTATCTTAATTTGTGTCTCTCTGTCGGTGTCTCTGTCTGTCTAGTGTCTCTCTGTTGTCTGTAATCAGGCTGTAGTAAGTAATAAAGTATAAACAGCAGGCCCACACAAACCAAAGCGCTAGCAGTGGTGGATTAGTGTGTTGAATTATTCAAAGCAAAATTCCCCATTGAAATGTGTAAAAGGTCCCTGGCTGGGTTTAAAAACAGAGAGTACAGTTTGAGCTGACAACAAAAGATTTGACTTCAAATAAAAGGCCTCCGTCGCTTTGCCTGATTTGCATTACAAGTTATTCATTTTAACATTAGACTTTTGTTCTGACTTTGTGGCTAAAAATATTAATCAATTTAAAAAGCATTGATTTTTTTTTTCGGGGGTGTTGACTGGCTTGGCACACAAAGCAAAACAATTAGCACTGCGGGGTGCTTCCAAAAGTCTATTTTTTCTCTCTTTTTCATAAGTTTCCCCAGTGATGCTGATGGCAAAATCTTGTTAAAATGAATGTGCAAGGCCTCGCTGCGTTTCATCGTGTGATGTAACTCTGAGACAATTTTTTCTTAATAATTGTACTTGTAGACAGTGTTCATTGAGCACAACAAAGCAACTTTGAAATGCCTTGTCCACATATTGTCAACATGTTTATACGATAGAGAGCACGCTATCTGGGCACAGAACGCTGGTTATGATGCAAGTCTGGAATGCAATACCTACTCTAATATAATATACAATAACTCAACATGGCCAAGTATGGCACTGTATTATTCAGATTTAAGCTATTTGGGGCAATAACTTTATTTTTTTGCTGCATTTGTGTCTTTGCAATAAAATTCAAAAATACACCTGCATGAAATCAAAGAGAAACGCGCTTTAAAGCACTTTAATATCGCAGCGTCTTGGAAACTATTCAGCCTGCTTATGTAACTCACAGTATACTTAGATCATATCATCCTATTTGAAACAATAGCAGATGCTGTGCTTGCATAACCATAGATGGTATAGCTCCCTTCCTCTGCAATAATTCTTATTGCATATTGTCTGCTTGCAAATGGGATGTGAATAGCCACAGCCAAGGGTAAATCGTCGATATTGAATGATTTATTGCAGCGAGCGGGGGGGCTGCTAAGGGGTTCACCCCAACCCCCAACCCCACCACCAGCACTATGAAGAGCCAAGGTAGTACCTGCTAACCTACTGTACATCCCTACAGTACCACTGAATCCTCCCCACTAAGAGATTCACACAATTATGAAAATCTCCCCAGGAGAGAGGGTTGTGTCTGGTGGAGGGGGTAGCGCGTATGACACTTCAAAGCAAAGAGAATAGGCAATGCTATTAATGTGATTCAACATATGCTGGTATTTTCCTTAAAGTACCTGCCCACTGGCATACAAATCCACATGAACACATAGCATAACATAGTGTATATTATCTACTGAATATGGGCCAGTTGGGAGGTATCCCAATCGTGAAGTATCGTAACGTTTTTCCAGTTGTGTGGTCAGTTGTCTGAAATGTGCCCAAAGCAGTCCCTTGGACTTAATGTCAACATGTCATTTAGCCATATATCCTTTCTTTAAAAAATGATGCGTAACACTGTTACGTTAGATTTGGCCCCAGGTGTGACATAATATCTGGATTGTAAACAATCGCCTCTGACCTTTTCTCCCAATCCTAGTCATATAGCCAATCAAGTTAGAGCATGTTAAAAAAAAAGATGCAAAACCAACTGAAACAGAATGCTTAGCTCGAATGGAGAAGAATTAGAATAGAATGGGGCCTTTAAGGAAATCAGAGGAACTTTTACAATACGAACGTAGACTTAACTTACTGTTTTGCTCTTGGAGCGGCAGACAGACACAGCATATTATACGTGAGCTAGGGAAACATTTAAAGGAAGTATAAATATGGATTTATGTTACAGAACAGCCACACCACCAGAGCACCAAACCTTCAGTTCAATAGGCTCCAGAGATAAAAGCTAATGAAAGGAAAACAAGGGAGGGTGCTGGGTGACGGGTGAGGGTGTAAGAGCGAGGGAGGCGGGTGAAGAAAGCACAGGAGGGTGATGGTGGCGGTGGAGGGATGATAGAGACATTGGGAGAGACGCTCTGGTGTGGTCCAATCACGTCACAGGATGTAGCGGTAGGGTCAATAGAGGGAGATGAAAGGCAGCCGGCTATTGAGGCTGTGTGGTCCCAGGGAGGGACTTAGTGCAATGTGTGAGTACAGTACGTGTTCGGGCATGCGTGGGCATGCGCTCCCCAATGTTCGTGCCAAGCCGCCTTATGCGCTGCTTTGCTGTGGCTGTAAATATATATCCAGCAAACACATGCAGGCCCGGCCTGCCTGACTTCGCATTATGGAAACCCTCCCGCGGAGTCACATACTGTAGGAGCAGGAGAATATGATCAAGTCAAGCCCCAGATCTTAACTGTCTCCTGCACTACAGCGCAAACCTTATGGGGGGTAAGAGGCCGGGCCGTGTTTGCCAAGCAGGCAGATGAAAAGAGGAAACAAAGTGGAAATAACAGTGATGCGAACAGTTGGATTAGCGAATCTTCATAGAAAGTTGTGCTGTATGTTAAACCCAGCGCAGTTCATAATGCATGAGTCACACAGCCATAATGATAATCCCAGGCTTGTGATATAAAGTAGACTCTTGTTTGGCAGATGGACCCGTGGTGTTTTTCTAAGTGAATAATGCATGTATTCGGGTATTGGCTGAGCTAATGCTACACAGGCAGTCATTAGCTATTTCTGGCCAGGTTTCAGGCTTTGGCCCATAAGCCCTTAAGTGTACATGTCATTGACGAGTCAAATCCCAGCCTCCACTCCGTTGCTGAAAGCCCCCGCCACCTACCCAGCCCGCCAGTACCTCTGTAACTCCCCTCTCTCACTGGCTCTCGAGCCCGAGAGCTGGTTAAATAAAAGAATGTGGATCATACCTGGCAAGTGTTTAAGTTCTGCATTGCTCACGCAACAAATGAGGTAACTCACTTAAGGGTGGAAGGTATATACTGTATATGCGAACACTACAGCAAACTGTTGATTGTGTCAAATGCACTCTGGGCATAGGGGAGCTGGGTTAAGACAACACCTGTAAAGATACAATGGCGGTATGTTTGAGCAAATGACTTCACCGAGTGCAATAGTGTCTTTTGATTCTCTTTCTTGCTCTCTATATTGTGTGGCCTACATTTGGGGGGGGGTTGTATGGCCTTTTTCACACTCCAGCGCTGACATGCTATCACACCGGCATAGGCCAGGTAATTGTTTTTCACACAGCGCAGGTTTAGCTATTATCCTGAAAGGATACCCAGGGCAGATGGTTCGGTTGAGTTTGGTTTGGTTCAGATTGGGTCTCTTTGGGTTTGGATAAGCACTGTGGTAAAGCTGCCACCAATAAATGTATTGGCTATATAAAAAAAAAGTTGAGCAGTGGGAAATGGTAGCAGTTCTTTTTGTGTGTTGGACCAGTTACTCCATTCCTTGTAATGTAATCAAATTGGAATGCCTGCATTAACGGGGAAACGGCCTTGAAATACAGAGTAGCCTACTGAAATTGAGCAAGAGCAATTCAGAGTAGCCTACTCGAGTTCAGACGAGTTCGTTTTAAGTTGGTTAGGTTTAGTGGAACAAAATGGACCAATCAAGTCTCTGAGAGTCATGGAACTGCCGTCCTTTAATTGGGGAGATCAGATCATCTCTGTGTATTAATGTATAACTAATTACCTGACCAGAGGTATTACTGCTGCGAGTTTGCAGGTAAGCTATGCAGCCAGGGTCACTGGCTCAGCACAAGCCTTTATCTCTACTCATTACGGCAGTAATGAAGTTACTCTCTCTCTCTCTCTCTTTCTCTCTCTCTCTCTAGTGTCCTGCTGTTCTAAGGGCTGGATCACTGAGCTCTGGGGTCCTGTGTAATGTCCTCGCTCGCGTTAACGTCCATTCCGGGAAAGTGCGTTTGCTGCCATCCGCAATGTTAAATCGGCGCGACGTTTTGTCGAGCGCGCAGAATGTTTTGGTTCGCTTCGGAGACACTTCGTTTATACACGTATAATTTCTTCTCTTGTGGAAACAGTCTTTGCTACAGCTACCTTCTACATTACGTAGCAGCAGTAATGTAATCACGCGCTTCGTGTCCCTAAGTAATGGCTGCACTTTGCATATTCTCATCTTATTGACTCCAATATCACTGCATATAATGAGGTGTGCTGCTTATTCCTTACTACTGGAAAACAAATGCGAGGTCACATTGTGAAAAGGTGAATCACGGTCAACTAAGTCTCGTAAAATACAGCGATCTAATTTGCAGCCAATGACAGGCCTATGACATCATTTACACAGCAGTAGCTGTTATTAGGCTAAATGTTCATGGCAATGCAGATTGCCTATCAGGAAAAGAATGGTGTGCTTAATTGTTATGTTGCAGCATGTGTGAGCATTTGTGATTTGTGCTGGCTCAGGGCCAGGGAACCTGTTATTTGGGCTCTCTCTCTCTCTTTCTGTGTCTCTCTTGCTGAGCCGCCAGGCGATTGAGAACTGGGTACTTTTACACATAGTTAAACCCTGAACAGTTCAAAACTCAGCCTGGAGCACAACATCTCACACTGTTGAATCAGGATAACCAGACTGCCATCTGCTGGCCATGGAGGGAAATATAAATGATGCATACAGAGAGACTAGAGGGAGGAGGGTCTTACTTTCCATCATTTAAATTCATCGTTGCTGACATCTGAAGAGATTAATGTCAGGACCTGAAAGGCTCCTGTCAATCATCCAAAAACTTTGTTCATAAGATCAGATGCCAGTATCATTTGAATATCACAAGGCTCCTGTCCTGCCATAGAAAGTATAACACTCTTCATCTCTAGTCAGAAAGTGTTATTATACCACAAAACCCAAATAAATTATTATTATTATCAGTATGAGTATATGTGGGCCCGACTTTCTTTATTTTATTTTTTTTACCTCTTTGTTTGTTACCTCTCCTAAAAAGCAAAATCCGATTTATAAACACATTTTACTGTATGTGTGTGCAGTAATAGCCAATCTGCGTGGATGGAAAGGCCAAACAAGCTTCCCCCCCCGTTACCAAGAATCTTTCTATTCCAATTTCAATAGAAAAGCAGTGCAGTCAGAGGTACAAAACCCTCGGGGGCAGAGGCTAGATGTTCCCCTCAGCTGAATACGCAACTCCCCTCTGGCATTGTTGAAAGCCACTGGACCAAGCATGAGTCTTTGCCCTTCTTACGCCATAACAAAAAAACAGCATCTTTGCCCACTTTGCTCTTTCTTAGCAGAGAGACTAAGCCCCAAAAAAATAGGAGAAGGGGGCGGTAATGGAAACCGGGAGGGATAGAGAAAGAGAGAGAGAAATGAAAAGGGTGGGGGGGTTTGGGGTTTCGGACCCTCATTTGCCCCGTCAGGCCTGTGAGCCGGGGATAGGGTTCAGGATGTATTGATCACAACTCGGTGGAGCAGTAATCCTGCAGACTTGATTGATTCCGACTGTTTCCTAGGCCTCAGCGCCCGGGCCCGCCCTCCCTCTCTGCTTTCACTGCCTCCCCCACCCCTCCGTGACCCCCCTCCACCGCTGCTAAAGCGTGGATATGCATGAGGGGGCGCGAGGGGGAGTGTGTGTGGGACCCTGTGTGTACACTGCGATGGCATATAACCCCGCAAGGTGACGGCTGTCTTGACAGAAGACAGCATCCTGAGGTGCGTCTATGTGCTGCCGGGCGGGGGGGGGGGGGGGGGGGGGGGGGGGGGGGGGGGGGGGGGGGGGGGGGGGGGGGGGGGGGGGGGCGGGGGGG
>JAOEHI010000015.1:2603638-2622782 GCA_025447815.1 Percopsis transmontana
TATCAAAGAAATAAAAATATTTTGTTTTGGTGAAATGCCCATCAGGGGGGTTTTTAACCCGTTGGACTTTATGTATGGGTTGGGGCTATTATAACCCCCCCCCCCCCCCCTCTCCCAGGGTTGTACTTATATGGTCATCAAGCACAGAGATAGACGCAGTGAGAAAGCTAGGGAGAGCAATAGGAAATTCATTGTTTTTTTTATTGTTTTCTCCGACGGACAAGACGACATTAGCCGTAATGTGACTTTGCTGCTGGGGTGAGGCGAGGTATTATTTGGGAGGTAAATGAGTGAAATCGGAACATGACAGTTGTTGCTCCACTCTGCTGTTGGTAATGCCTTCATTACAGAGCTACACACTTCTGCCATTACGCCTCCCGAGGACGATTGTAATCACAGAATGAAAGGCCATGCAGGTCCACTCATCGGTAACATCAAAGGCCCAAAACGCACGCACCCACCCTTTACCTGCAATCAAACACAATCTTACCTCATCTTTCTTCTGCTTCCCTTCGCTCCACTTACTGAGGTAATTTCCGAATGCTTTAAGAAAAAATCCAAAACAGTACAGCGGCTACAGGAGATGAATTTATTACACCATCAATAGATGCCATTTTTTGCGCGTGCCTGTATCTGCGCACGGTCTGGTGTTATAATTTGTATGTGCCTCTTGTGTTTATGTGCGTGTATGTGTGTGGTAGGATAATATTATGCATTTGCATGCGGCGTTCAAATCTAGGAGAATGTCATTGATTTATAACCGCGATGAAAGGTCAGTTCACCCTATTAAATAGCACACAGGTATACCGCTGCATAGTATCGGATAAACATTAGAAGCTAATCTGTCTGTTCCAACTGTGACTTGCGAATGCGTTAAGGTCCAAGCTAAAATGAAGAATTGCATATAAATTAGATTTAAATGAGTTTGTTTTGGGAAACATACACCGGAATAATCTTGGAAATGACCTGAATTCGTTTATACAGAGCCTATTTCACCCTTCAAATCTGTCATATCGCAGTCTTGTCATGTCCTCCATGCAATTCCTCCATTTCCTAGAACGGGCGTAATACCCTTTAATCCTGATAGCGCCATTCTTGAAATAAGTGTTTTGGAGGCCAGTCCTTTCAAAAAAAATATTTTATTGACAAACTTACATTACAGTATCTATGCAGTTGTCAGCATCTGAAATATCCCATTATTTTTATCAACACCGGAAATACTGGGATCTGTTTTTCACACGTGTTCAGGCCATGCTTTGGCCTGTTTGTTCATCCATTCATCCATTCACCCATTCTTGTCCATGGCAGTCGTCTTGTTTTCTGTGTGTGCATTCTGTTTAACCTAAAGACTGATTGCACACGAATGCTAGCATGAAACGAGCGCCCCTCTTTGTAATCACGGTCTAATCACACTCCAAATGTTGTTTTTAGGCATTTAACTTGCATTAGGAGCACAGGACTATGTTTGTATGCTCCCGTTTAACAGAGCGGCAGGATATGTGTTCTATTTCCTGATTATAATAGTGCCTCCGTAAGCCTCTGTTTTAAATGTCGTGGTTGTAAATTGAGGTTCGTGGTCACAAGGGAAGATTTGCAAATGTGCAATTTGCAAAACATGATTTAATGCATCATGTTATTTTAAATGGATTCACTCAAATAATCCATTCTCTTCAATACAAACACTCTAATCCATAGCTGTGGTCGAGAGAATGCCGTGTTTCACCATCGTCATGGGGTGCTCCGCTCTGCGCCGGGTGCAAAATAGGGATTTTATTTGTGGTTTTCAATATAAAACTTGGTGAAATTATTTCTTTGTGTGTATCAGTACTTCTTGAAATTTTTCAGCAAATTTTAACAATGCAATAAATCAATAATACTGATTTACCGTGATAATTTAGATTACTATAATCGTGATATGAAATGTTCATACCGTTTCATCTCTACTTGCGACCACGAACCTCAATTTACAGCATTCAAACGCAAGCTTACAGGAGTTTTGGCGCCATTGTAATCCCATAGATATGGCCCTCACATTTACTTGGCTGTGCGAGCAGGGGACAGCTGTGTCTACGCGGGGGTATGTCTGTGCTTGTGTCTAAACACAGGACGTGTGTGTACAGTACCGCGGGTGCGTTTCGGAACGTTTAAACATGTGTGGTGCTAAGCACGTAGGCGCGTGTGTGTTCGCATGTTTCTTCCTTTATGTTTCTTCCTGTATATTTTATACTTTTATACTTTATATCATATATTACACTTTATACTTTATATATTATACTTGATATT
This sequence comes from Percopsis transmontana, assembly GCA_025447815.1. NCBI lineage: Eukaryota > Metazoa > Chordata > Actinopteri > Percopsiformes > Percopsidae > Percopsis > Percopsis transmontana. Next base: position 2,605,922 of record JAOEHI010000015.1, read on the forward strand.
TTATGCTTTATATAATGTATATATATTATATTTTCTATTTTATTATAGGTTATAAGTTTTTTTAGGTTAATTCCAATGTATGTTTAATGTATGTTTGCATGCTGCTACTGTATGCTTGAATTTCCTTCAGAATTAATAAAGTATCTATCTATCTATCTATCTATCTATCTATCTATCTATCTATCTATGGGTTGGTTCAACACCCACCGGTTGGTGCTGGCGTTCAACGTACACATTAGCCTAGTGAGCTCAAAATGGCACGGGACAGACAGGCAAACAGAAACGGACAGACGGATTGGAAGACGGAACCATCTGGGCGTCTCTGCCATCTCAAGGCCTGAAAACCGGCACACTCTCTCTCTCCCTGCGCCCATTCGCTGCTGGGATGGGGCCCGGAGCTGAGCGGAGGCCCGGGTTGGGTTCTGGGATGGGGTAGTCTGGGCCCAGCGTTGCTCAGAAAGGGGCTGGAAGCAGACACCAGCAGCGCCTGGAGGAGATCCAAATGGAACTCTCATCGTCTCAACTGTTGCAAAAGGATTGGTGGTTAGTGGGATAATCCACTGGCATGGATGCTCGAGATAGCTGCCTCCGCACGCAAGGAAGTGAGGGCAAAGCAGAATGCTATAGCCGTTCAACACAATGAGAGTCTTATAGGCAGCGTGGTGCAGGGGGCTTAAAGAATGAGAGCTAAACTCTGCCAAGTTATGTACACAATCAGGGCTATAGGCTTTTTTTTTCAATAGTGTGTGTGTGTGGGTGATGTTATTTCTGACTGACCGCTTCATGAATCCCATAGCAAATTGTAATTTCATGCACATCACCTCTCATCTACAGTATATACTGTATTCTTTAAAGGATCTCTTCCATAAACACACATACTAAGACCGCCATTATTTATTTATTTTTGCCTGCTTGGATGAAAACAGCGTCAATTCTTTTGAAAAAAACAAACAAACAAACAAACATAAATACCGGATTACCCACAAGGCTTTATTTAAATAATAATAATGATATTTAGTCACCTTTGTTCCTCTGTGTATGACAACTGTTCTGAATGCATTCGTTTAAAGGTGCTTTCCTGTTATAATATATTTGTCACTATTTATCTTTTTTACTGTTTGATGCCCGTTTTGTTCCAAGGGCACTCAAAGAATATCCTTACCACCCTGTAGGGCAGCAGATGGAAGACATCTATGGTGGCACCACACCCATTTCAACAGGGTCATACTGACAATTAGAGCACCAACATCAGGTGACGGCTGATTGGAAACCGCCGTGAACAGCTCGAGGAATGCGGGGATGAGCCAAGTCGCCGTGGCGCGGTGCCAGCTAGCCCATCAGAGTGCACTGGGAATGGCAGCAAAGGTGTTTGGAAGTTAAAAGGAGAGCTTTCAGATGGATAAATGTAAGACTGCTTCTGAAAACAGGTTTAGTAACTGTGTTAAGATGATTTTGCTCTTCATCCTGACTTATTATTAACTATTAACTTACACTTTATAGTTTGTAGTTTGAAGTGTAGCCTACTGCTGTTTAACCACAATGCCAATTGAATCATTACAATTTGTATTGCCAACAAATAAATTATAGTAATAATGACAAATTTATTATTATTATTAATATTATTATTATTAATATTGTTGTTGTTGTTATTTATAATAATAATAGTATATCATATTATTATTATTGTGTGCATTATCTTTATAAAGAATTCACTCATAGGCAATTAGCTAAAATAATTAAAAAATAAAACATTTAAAATGTCCGGTTGTACAGTAGATAATGTGGTACATAAGTTGGCTTGTTGTATAAACAACAACTAAAATGCAACTTTCATGACATGACACGTTATTTGCCACATTATATTGGTTTAATGCGTCATTTATGGCTCAGCTGCACAGGTTTCCACAAAATATGTATGTCCTAAATAGATATGCCAATTATCCGAATGGAAACCAGGAAGGCGTGACCACTTCCAATTAGCAGGCCTGTCCCTATTTCATTTCCCCGCAACACCTCACAGCGTTTGGTGATGAAACACAATGCATTGTGGCGGTTATACGTTGCCTATTCTGTGCCCGCAAATTGAATGTTCCTTTTGCTTCAAACTGATCTGACACTGCAGCAGGATGATGTTACCCAACTGTGCTCTCAGTCTCGAGGCATCAAATTAAAATGCGGGCTGTTTGCGAATGCACGGGCCTACTGTGTATCTCAAACATGTTGGTGCTGGTATAATTGAAATGAACACTACGTGAATGAAACTCCCATTTCCAACATGGCCACGCAACGCTGACTGTAAAGGAGGTCACAGTCCGATGACCGTATATATATTAGTACATAAAAGTTTCTAGAGCAAGTGTTCGTGTATCACGCCTATGTGTAAGTGAGTCTGTAGTATGTAGGACAGCATGAGTGTTTACGCATATACATGCAAGTATCTATATTTAGCCTTTACTGTTTATGCGTTACCAGAAATGCAAATGAAAACCCTTAGGGTAACTATGTTTTGTTTTAGACCTAATCATAATACTATAGTGATTTATATGGGTTATGGAATTTTCTTACGGTTTCACCAGCAGTTACCCGTTATTTTTCTCTCTATCTATGGACTGTATATATCCTTGTCATCATGACTTATTTGCAGGCTTGTTAGCTTCTCTTCGAACTCTTTTATTTAAAGGGGACTATAACATCTTTTTTTCTTTTTACTGTGGATACACAGCAATTATGGCCAGGAAGAGCTCCTAGTTTTTTCCATATTATGAGCAGTGCTAAACTGAAATCAGCTGGTCTGGGACTCTGGGCTTCACTCTGGGGGCTGTGTTTTCCTGAGGAAACCAGATTTGGCTCTGTGCCCGTTTCCATTCTCCTTGTGCCGCGAGACGACGGGCTATTACGCTTGTCAGTCATTTCTGAACATAAAGGGGCTCATTTGAAAAGGCTCAATGCAAATATCGTATCTTACATGAAACAGTCGTTGATTTATTTTCCCTAGCTTTTCTTCCTAAGTCTTCAAACCTTCCAGCAACCACGCCACCCCTTCACAGCCAGTCTACCCCCCTCCCCCTCACTCCCAAACACAACTCCCCTCCTGGCTGGATTCAACGCCTTTCAACATCTAGTCAAAGGAATGGGGAAGTTCTCTGTGGACGGTTGCCACAGTCCTCCGCCTCCTTCCCTTTTTCCTCCAGTCGATATCTGCCCACAGCAGGTGCCGAGCCAAACCCAAAGCTATTGGAAAAAAGCAAAAGATATTGATATTGAAAAAGAATTGGGGAAACTTTGTTTAGACAGAACAGACTTTCGTGTCTTTTTCCGGGTAAATCTCGATAACACATCTTACTTTATATCTGTTCTTTCTGTGTCTTTGGAATGCTACTTGTTTTATTCACCATTTGAAACATCTATAAGTGCAATGAAGGTCCCAACATCTGTTATTCCAAAAGCCAAAGCTGAATCCTGTATCTGATTTAATCTATTCAGTATATGCTGAAATTGCCTCCGTCTGTAGGCTACATCGTACCCCTGTTGTGAAATAGTTAGTGCCAGCATGAAGACATGTGACAACATGCTGTCTTAAACTGGAATCACAGATATGTCGGTATACTCCTCGCATCCTGCAGGGCGGCAGCAGAGGATGCACGTGGCAGCGTTTCCAAATGAGGCGGTGGAAGCCACCAGCGAGGCAGCTGTGACCTTGCAAACAGAAGCTCAGTCTATGTGCCAATCCCTCAACCACTTTCCCCACGGTATAGTCCTGTATGCCAGCAACACCAGGTGCCCCTCCAGAAGTGGTTGAGGAGGCCAGGGTGGCATTGGGAGCTGCTAGCCTAAGGCTTTTTTACATTAGAATTAAGAGCATCAAAAAGACAATAATGTCTGATTTCCTGGTTGTTGGGTTCGTGATTGTAAGGCTGTTGCTAGAACAAAGAAATCTGTTGATGCATCAGGACCTCCAGCTTTATGTTTTATCTATCTATCTATCTATCTATCTATCTATCTATCTATCTATCTATCTATCTATATATCTATATATGTATATATATCCTTTTTTTGGAAAAAATAACTTCCCAAATATCGAATTTGCATATGTTTGAAACTGGATACTTCTTTGTAAAGTTCCATTTGGGCTCTCTGTCTTATAGCCAATTTTACAGCAACAGAATGATGTACAGTTGGAGATTATATCCCACAGCTTCAGCCTTGATATCTCCATAATCACCAAACCTCCCACTGTGAAAAGATTATCAAAGAAGGCATGTAGCAAGACAACTCTCACCACAGAGTCCTCCAGGCTAAGAGGGGAAACCATGCATACATCAAGTGAAAACATTGCTGAAAATAATTAGCTACCTTATCCCAGTGGTCATTGGAACCTTAAAATCGATAACAACCAGCGGCAGCTGGCCAATAGAGGGCGCTAGGGTGCCGCCCTCCCTGGTGGGAAGTATTTTTTACACCAGGAAAAAAGCACTTTCCTTTGTTTTTAATATAAACAATTACTACTTATTTAAGTATGAGTGTGCTTAAAATGCACAATAATGTGTAATATATAAAATATAAATCATTATGTTTGGGGGAAAATTTGCTTCCTGTTCCTCCCCTCTTTCTCATATCTCTTCTGGGGCGCTAGAAACATTGGCCAGTCAGTGCAGCAGCGCAGCCAATTGCTGATCGTTGTTGACACAAGATATGCACATATGCAATATAAATTTAGCCAATCAGGGTCCTCGATACTGATGCCTGAAGGGCGCTTAATTTACTGCCCCAAGCTGAGTCAAGGCCCTTTTACATCAAGCATGATTTTGACAAACGTTTTATTCACACATTCGTAAAATTATTTTAAGTGTATTATGCTTAAAGCCATACACAAATGTGAAAATGCGGCATTTGTTTGCAAACCTCGGATTTTATTATAGTAAGTTAACATTTGACCATTTTCAATAAGACAACATTAGTGGAGAAACTACCACTAGTCAAAGAGAAACTAGTCAAAGAGCTTGGCCCAGATCAACCTGACAAAACATACATGCGAGTCTTCTCCCATAATTTGTATAACAGAAAGGCTTGGCTAGCCTTGGCTAACTAATGATCATTTTCATTATCTATTAATCTGCACATTTTTTCATGCCAATTAAATTATTACTATTTTACAGAGCAGAGTATTTTACAGAGCAATGGTATCTTGCAGTTTGTGTTAAATTGTATTGGGATTGTTACTGAAACTGACTGAAAATGGCTCAAACAGCCCCAACTGGAATAGCCACCACTGATAGAAACATTAGTGAAGCAACAGAGCAACGCTACTGCCCAATGCATGCTTATGGAGAACAGGCCAGTGACACAATGACGTTTTGTCTATCGACTTCATTAGCTAGAATTTTTATCTAAAGTTATTTTTAGTGTTTCAGATATTGTGGGAGATATGGAGGCGTGGGCCCCTGGCCATTCTATAAGAGGAGCCGTTCTCCATACGGAGATGTAAACATGGTCCCTGAGCCCCAATTTTGGTTTAAGAACTACTGCTGCTGCGACTCAGCCACCCAATAAAAGTTGGGTTTTAAGAAATGTTTATGTTAGTGCGGAGTTCATCAATACTTATTTTTTTTATTGTTTATCGCATGATTTACTCAGCTTGGGCAATGTTTCTTTATTTGTAGCTTTTTGAGCTCACCGGCGTTACCGCTCTTGCATAATGTTAGGTTTAGTTTTGGTTAAACGCTGTACAGTGGGAATGCGCTGGCCACACTGAAAAGAAATGTAATGGTTGATAAACACTAAGTGATGTGGAGGTCTTTTATGCTCTGTTTCCAATTTCCTTTTCCACATTCTCCCACATGAAATGGAATAACCTTCACTGCTTATATAACCTTCTGCATTCAATTACCATACTAAGGTCCTTAACAGCATGAAGCTAATTTGTGTGCTATGGATGTCTTTGGAGAAGGTCACAGTACACCAAGAAAATGAGTCCAGCCTCACTTATTAAACCTCTGCTAATTGTTTATGTTTTCGTGATGGGAAATTTTAATAAAAAGAGAGGACACTGGATGTTCTGTGAGCATCCTCTCATCTTCCCATGAACCACTTTAGCCCCTTCTTTTCTCCACACTTGTGTTTCTACTTATGAGCTTTGACAGGAGATACCCGACTGACAATTTCACCTTGTTATGTTTAAGATGGTTGGATCAGTGAAGCGCATTCTGGATAACTGCCTGAAAAAAGAGAAGCCTGTACTTGGCTAATCTAGAAAGCCCAGCACAAAATTGCTCTTTTCACTGGGATTTGTTTCATATGCCTCTATAGCCGTCTGTCAGAAAAGATTAGTTCAGTTTGACTTGTGATAGAAACACCTCACCTTCTATCTACCATGCATTGGTGCTGCAGGACTTGAAGACCATTCCACCTGGGGTCGAACAACAACGCAGCTAACCAAAGGAAGAGGTTATGATTGGTTAATATGATTCCCTCTGTGTTTTTTCAGCATGAGGCATTAAAGTGTTCAAGATCGATTTGCAATAAAATAAAGGGAGCGAGTGGAAATATGTAATGTAAAGTGCTGTTTATCCCAATATGAACATTTATCAAGGCTGTCAGCTTGTCGCTAGAAAATCTTTATTAAGTCTTTATTAAAAGTTCTTATTAAAAGTCCTTATTTGTCCTCTGCGATTCAAAACTCAAACAAGACAGCTGTAAAATAATGCATTTGCTAATGGATTTACGGCATCACGGATTCATCACTGTTTACCTCCTGAAAACTGATGCTATTACATTAGTTGAGATTACACAACAGGTGCCTTAATGAATACAATTAGACAAGTTGATATAGCGAGTAAAAAAAAAAAAGGCTAATAGGCATGTATGCAGCAGACATGATGTAATAACACGGCTATGAATTTTAACAAGAAGAAGGAAACACAAGCTAATTATTTAGCCTCCAATTAGTGGCAGAATGTAACAGGAACAAAAATTTGCAACAAACAAAATGTCCCAACAATCTCGCGTGTACTTATTTATCAGAAAAAAATACGCAAAAAAGACCGGGGCAGGAAGTGAGAGGGGACGGTGTAAGAGACACCATAGAGCGAGTTCTCGAGCGAGGGGCCAAGAGAGAGGATGTCCTTAAATAGAGTGTTTTCTTTTAAAACTCAACAGATCATAAAAAGAAAACCCCACCATGTCTCTGTGATGCCACCTGCACACACAGAGGGCACACTGCCACTGTTTCAATGGGCGCTGCATGCGCACCCCAGCGGGCTTCCAGACAGCGGCTAAAGAGCTTATTTCCCAAATCTCTTTATCCTTTCTAGAACTGTGAGGTGTTGACAGAAAGTCAGTTAACTCTAGCCAGTGGCAGCTGCATGGGTTTTGCATAATTAATTATTTATACGGAGCCAGACATAGTAATTACCATCCAGATGAATATGATATTCTAATCAGGCAGGCTTTAATTTTAATTGCCCTCCAGCATCTAGCTGTCAGTGCTGGCCTGGCTTGATAAAGTGGAGAGTCTCTAAACACCATTAGGCATCTGCTCTGAGAGCACTGCCTGTGCTACCCACTGGCCCCACCATCCGCTGTAAAAATCAATACAGGACTAGCGTGTGTGTGTGTGTGTGTGTGTGTGTGTGTGTGTGTGTGTGAGATCTTTCAAATCTTTCTATAGAAAGCCATTTTTCGTCAATGACAAAACCGGAGCAGGGCTTCAAGCAAAGGAGCCCCCCTCCCAGATGATTGATGAGACCTCTAGGATTGTTCTGTGGGTTTATTGTAAAATTTGGAGTCCCATCTCACTACGCGAAAGGGCCGGTCCTGCTTCTTTTTGTCATTCGTTAAAAATAGAGATTGTTTTCTGACACATGCGCTGGAAAGACAAATGTATTTGTTTTTGTATGTTCATATGTAATAGAAGGTTTCTGGTTCAGTCTGAGGAAACAGATTTGCTCACGAGGAAACAGATTTTATTTTTTTAATAGATAACATCGAATTGTATTAAATGCACGTTTAAAATTCTATAAGCAGCAACAATTTCACTCCATAAACTATTAGCTAAAAAGAATAGGTCCACACTATCAAAATTGAATAAATGATGTATATTATTTGAGCTGAACTTAACAAAGTTCTCCATTTGTGTCTAGAATTACCTTTGAAACCAGCGTTACAAATCATTTTGCTTTGAAACTGAGAGAGCCCCTCCTGTGTACACTGCTCTCTACTCCCCCCCCCCTGCCTGCAGCTCTCACAGGCTCACACATTCTTTACACCTTCCCCTACAGCCACATGCACTTTTGTGCACCGTTGAGTGTCATAACATAAACAGTGAGCTGGGGAGGACATTTGGAGTCATGGGGACACTGCAACGCATATGGGAAGTATATAAACAACAACATAAAAGTTAAGTTGAACAATTCCTTTTATACGGTGCACTGCACAGTTTAAATACGATTTGAACCATACAGTTGGCCTGTGCAATGTGAGACCTGTGCAGAATGTGTGATATTGTTTTTCTAATGCAATTGTGGTTAGAGTATGTGGAGGTTGGCGCTTGCCGTGGTACCAGCTGTTGGATCATGTTGCTTGCTGCACTGAGCTCTGTCAGGATGCCTTCAGAGCACTGGGTATCAATAGACAAGAAATTCCCAAATCTTGGAAAAGTTGTGCGCCAGCCAGGACTTTGTCATTTGTCATGTAACTGGGTCTTGGGTTGATCACAAGCACACACAGGACCACACTCACACATTGAGTGACGGCCCACGTCTGTCTCTGTATCATAACATAAGGCCCCCCCCCGTCATTAACAATAGGTATATTAGTGTAGTATGTGATGAGTTTTGCCATGCCAGGTGGCTTTTTTATGCATCCGCAGTAATCAGAGATAGTAAACAAACCATTGGCAGGCGGAGATGTATATGAACAGCTGAATGGGAAAATTGCACCGCTCTGGGACGGGATATTTCCGCGCTGTGGGGTCCATGTTGAACACCGCGCGGCCGTCTGTGGTGCGGCTCGTCTAAGTTAAGCCCCTTCCTTACAGTGTTACACGGAGAACTGTTTGGAAATGAAAACGCTTGAACCTCTTTGACACAATGCGGAAAGGCGAGAAACACATGGAACCTACAGTCATTAGGGTCCGCACCTCAAGTGAGAAGATGGATGGCTGCACAGATGTGCCTGACAGACGTATAAACCCAGTGGCCTTAGCCTCAGTTTGGTCGATTTCCCAAAGCAACAAATGAGATTGAGGGAAATTAACTTGTAATTTTGCAGTGATCACGTTTTTCGTATATATATTTGTCTGTATGTATGTATGCGTTATCTTATTTAAAGTCGTCATCTGAAACGTTCCCAATTTATTTATTTGGTGACACCTGTGGCGATAAGCGGTACAGCAGTGTCGACTTTGATCCTGGATTTGGTTCAACGACCAAAATTATATCTTTATAATATAGAGCATGTGCCATTTTATAGATTTTGTGTTGATGAAAGTTTAGTTTCTTGAGGCCTACCTATTTTGTACCTATTTATTCAAAACGAAAATGTGTATTTTTTTCAGAAAAACACTATTTCAACAGCAATTTCACCATCAGATAGACTAACTGCTGTAATACATTTATGTAATGAAAAGTTTTCGTAAAAAGGAAGCAGTCATAATAACCACTGGGATAAATCAAAATCAAATTTATTTCGATGAAACCATTAGTGCTACCATATTTCATACGTTATTCAGCCTAACATTCATTGTTGTCAACAAACTGGCTAGTGAAAGGCAATTGGCAACAGTTGTAAGAATGTTTGAGTCCTTCAGGAACCCTTGATTCCCAGCTAAATCCTCTGTTGTTCCACATCATCATTGTGCATTCACCGAGCGCAGCAGCATTCCTCTGTACGGCGTGGCTAAAGGTGTTTTGATCTCCATACGCTGTGACCGAGGTGAGGAAAAGTGAGGTCCTCAGATGTCTGTGGCTCCTCATGCCCAAAGTTTGAATTTCATTAAAGAGCCTTTCTGCTCCCTCGGCTACCAGGAACAAAGCGCGCGCCGGACTCAATGGTAATCCTGCCTCCGAGGCGCCGGTGTCAAAGGTCACCCGTCGCCAGCAGATGAATCCTGTGGTTGGGGTGGCGGAGGCTATGATGGAGATGAGGAGAAGCCAGAAGAGAGCGATTTCTCCACCGGTTATCCAGGGAGAATCTAATGAGAAAAACTGGAAGAGAGAGAAAGAGAGAGAAAGCGTGCAAGCAAGTTGCTGTCTGAGCGAGAGGCGAGCTTCGGGAAAACTTCAATACAAAAACGCAACAGAGAGGCCGATGAGGTAGCGTGCCAGAGAAGTCTGATGCTCACATGAAAAGAGAAGGGAGAGAGAGAGACATACGGCCCAATCAGAGAGGGCATTCTGCAGTGCTGCGTGAGGGCCACTCGGTGCCGGAGGACAAGCCCAGGGCTAATGGCTCTGAAAGTTGGAAGACGCTCTGACCTTGCTTTGGAAGGCGAAGCCCTAATAAGGACACTGTCTAAAGACGGGGAAAAAACTTCTCTGCCTCTCTCCGGAGCAAGCGTTCCCCCCATCGCACCATTTTTCACACATTCTCCTTTTCATTACAGCGCACTGCAGAAGAGGAACCTACATGTACAGGCGTTGAGGACCGCTGTATGGGATACATTAAAGGAAGAGATTATACAGTGTCTGACATGGAGACTGGCTTTGAATTTGCTGCCACTGCATTATTAGGAATTTCTACCTCAATAATAGGAAACTTTTATGTTATTAGGATCTCAGAATATGGGAGACAATCATTTTGATTTTAACTGCCAAGCAGTACATATTTCACTTTGTTAGACCGTAAAAGAAATAGTAAATGCATACATTTGAAATGGTTTCATGATTTTATTCCAAGATGAACAAATATTGAAACTTCTATGGATAGTATTTCTGAATAGTGAAAGATTGCAGGTAGAATTTATATATGGTAACACGAATAGCCAAGTTTAGCCAAGTTTTTTGCACCATCATAAATAGGCTTATTAACAATCATTCATGAAATAACAATACAATTGATTTTTTTCATGACTAAACCCATTTGACCTAATTTTAGTTTCAGTGTTTTGTTAAGACAGTGTTTTGCCAATAATTCCTTCTTAACATTCAATATTCTACATAATTATGCAGTACAAGAAATATATGCATGGTTGCCGCAATTTAACATCATTAGGGCCCTGTGTTCTTCACTCTAGAGTCACTTTGCCATCCATCTCATTAAATCAATATTTTTTCCTCACTGCATTAATTGACATCAAAACTTCCATAATGAACTGAAACCTAATATGCCCGTTTTATGGGAAAGTAACCCAACCTCTGCAATGCTACATGAAGACACTGTGAATATCACAGCATGTGGTCTATCAAATCGGCGTTATCCATTGATCTTTCATGCGCTGCTGAATATAAAAACTGTTTGAATTTATCGTTGTGAAATGATTTAGAATTTCCTCTGAGCACTGGTTTGGTAGAACATGCTCTATCAACTCTAGGGGAAGGTATCTTTTGAGGAAGTGGAAGGTAATAAGGAGCTGCTATAGCTTAAAAACAGTCAGACTGGAGCTAGCTGCACTAAGAGACTTTGACATGAAGTCAATGGGAGCGCTCCCAGGGTATTTTCTTTTCTACTCAGGCTCTGTCCATATGAGCACTTTTTGGACCCCTGGAGATAAAAAGAATTCAAACCATGGCCCCATACTGTAGATAATTTGGACCATGATGTATTTATAAGGAGGCTAGGGATTATAGCTTGGTTCAAGCTTCCCTTCATGTATTCAGAATTAACAGGGTCTGTCTGATAAACTACTTTGAAGGAGGAACCCAGCTTTTCAACAGGTACATTTGAGGATATCTAAAGTTTCAGTATTGGAGTCTTAGAGAGAGAGAGAGAGAGAGAGAGAGAGAGAGAGAGAGAGGTATTAAGCCTATAGCAAGTGGCTAGGCTGCTCGTGCAAGTGAATCCGATTCTATAACCATTACATGTGTGTCAGGGTTTGTTTCTCCAAGACCTTTAACACAGACTGCTGAACATGCTAGAGAAAATCCCTGTGAATTGGCCCAACGCTCCAACATTAATCTGAGGCAGGGGGGGACCATCCACAGTCTAAATTGAGCCCTCGGAGACTGTCCACCCAGGGAGCGACATTTGTTAGTGCGGGAGAGGGGGAGACCTAGCTAGGTACAATGCTTCCCATAGCCCTGCTGCTCAGCACTGCTGCAGACGAGATGAGGGCTTAGGTATCAGCTGGCTGGCTCTCCACCGAGAAGCAGCGCTGCATTCTGATGCTAGGAACAGCAGGCAGACGGACATAAATACAAGCTCAGGCAGGCATCAAAGCCCGTTCGGGAGCCAATCTACAGTATCTGGAATGCCAATAGAAAAGGTTCCAAAATCCGTATGGCATGGCCGCAGTCATCCCTGCCAAATATTTAGCCATTGTCTTTCTGTCTCCTTTATAGATAGTTTATCACTCGCTAGTTATTTTCTTTTGTATTTGCAGTGATTTTATTGTTTGGCTGTCGTGTCTTGTCCCTTGTGCTTTCTTTTGTTCACTTCGCGTAACAAGTTATAAACCTCTAAGAATATAAAAATGAACCTTTCGTTGACTGTACCTCGCAGTTAAAACACAACTCACCTTGCTTGTTATTGTTTCGACCTCAGTAACTGTCTCTTTTTCCCCCCCCCACTGTTGCTTTCAGGCGAACCAGTGATTACTAATCGTTTTCATTTGCATATGAAGATAACTCTAATATGGTTGGTGGCTAATCCCTTCCTTTAAGTGCTGGATAACAGACCATTTTTAGCTTTTAATCCATTAATGAAATTTGTTTGCTCATTGACTTGAATCATCACCATAATTATGAGGATGAATATATTATTTCAAGATATTGGAAACTATGGGTATTGTACACAACATTTGCATATATGAATTAACAGTGGTGATGTGTCATTAATTGATATGATTTTTAATGGTCATTACGGTGCAAACCACGTATTCAAGGGTGCCGTGATGAGTTGTGAAGAGTTGAAGGTGGCCTTTTATAAGTCAACTAATGGTCCCATGTTGGTACATTGTTTCACTTGTGCTATAGCTACAGTACATGAAATACTTTTTTACTGTAATCCCTTGAATACTTTTTAAGAACATACGCCCTCTCTGTGATCTGGGTAAACGGTAGACTTTGCTCATAATTCATGTATGTGAACCTTTACTGTAATATGAAAGCATCATGGAGATTCGAAGGTATGCTTGTGTAACCACTCAAAGATTATTGCCCGGCCCTTCGTTTGACAACCTCAAATGCAAACAATTTTACTGGTCAGCATTTCTGAAATCATTAACCATTGTTTAGTGTCTAATGCGGCCATGAATTATGCATGCCGGTTAAGATGTACTTCGCAGCCCTCTGAGCCTATGTGTTATGTATTTTTTGTTGCTATTACGGAAAATGTGCAGATGCAACATTTTGGAGGCTCAAGTGGTCTATGAGAGTATATATGGTCGTTGTTTGGTTTTGTACTGCTCACTGTCCCCTGTGTCTTGATTTAGACAATGGCAAGCACTGGCTTAGTGATTCAGTGAGAGATCTCTCGGCCTGTGTTGTCAGCGACGGGATTCTGGAGGTTTGTAAAAGCGCCTGCCCGGTAGCTGCGGATCACAAACACAGAGGTAGTCATCACGCACAAAACACTGTCAGTCCTCATCATTTCCAGGGACCCCGTCGGCTGGGGGCTGTGCTTGAGAGCGAGGTGCTTACTTTGTGTTCCTCCGGTCCTGATAGCCACCCTCGAGGCACCTTTCATCCGGAGATGTGCTCTCTGCTATTTTCAGCCCTCTTATACGTGAGCGCTGGAACCATCAAGAAGCACTAGATTGGAAAAATCTGGAGAGTGGCATCAAATAAATCTAAGTTTCTGTCGAGCATTTCCCCGCTGCCTATTACAGAGCTCTGACTGACCGACCGGCACAGCGTCGGCTTAATAAATAGTTTCCACTGCCATGACTCCTGGGAAAGGCAGAGAAAAACAAAAGCAGTCTTGTTCTGCATTTTGTTTTATTTTATGCTTTACATCATTACCATTGGGGAAATAAATGTTCATGTTGCATACCAGATGAGAGGAATACATTTAGTGAGGCGCTGGATGTTTTATTGGTATCTGTTGTTGGACTTACGTATACCCGCACAACATGCTATTTCCACGCCGTATACAGTTCAATTACACAGGCCCTGTTCGCTGGAGCCAGTGTGTGTTTATGCGCCAACTAGTGTTGTGATTTTCCTGCTTTCATTCCTTCCAGACATCAGTCACCCCACTGGGATGAGTAATGCCGTTGAATGATTTACATTCTGAGCCCCTCTCCATGGGCGGGACGAGTTCAGAGTCCTTGAACCTGAAATTCAAAGCTATCAGGTGTTGCTAATGTGTTTCCAATTTCCTGCCACCCTCTTAATGCGAGGCGCTGGAAAAAATGGCGTCGGCATTAGAGCGGGAGGCTCTTTTTCGCCAGCCGTGCTCTCCGTAAGCGTACAAGACAGCTTTCACATCTGATTATGACCTCTCATAAGCAGTGAATGGCCCTACTCTCTCACTCCTGCCCCCAAACATCGCTGAGGGCTCCGGAGGCTTTCACATGGCCCCAATCTCTTCATGTCAGGGTGACAGCGGGGTAATCACTGGCGACAGAACTGCCCGTCTGAGAGGCTGTTGTGGCTGTGAGTGCGTGTGGACGCGTGTGTGTGTGTGTGTGTGTGTGTGTGTGTGTGTGTGTGTGTGTGTGTGTGTGTGTGTGTGTCATTTATCTGAGAGGGTTTGTGTGTGTCACCTGACTGGCTATTGTGGCCTGTGTGGATATTTCTCCATCTCCACACCAGCCCTCGGGTCGATTGCCACCTCCTCTCCTCCCCCGCCTACTCCTCGGCCTTGTCTTGTTCCCCCCTCCTCTTCAGGAGGGGTGGAGATGAGCCATTTGCACCGGGGCCCGCCACAGGGATATTGTGGCGGTGCCACGCGAGCCGTCCACATTACGCTGACACGCAGACGGAGCGTTGTTATATGGGCGTTTACGGTTGGCAACGCAAATGATAGAGCTGGCCTGTGGAGCTAAAGTGGTCTTCCTCGTTCTCCCTCCTCTGCAATTGAACATAAACACAGAGACATACATACACACACTGCATCCGCGTTCGAATTCGGGTTTCCTTTTTCTGCCATTCCATCCAATCTTACACTACACATGTTGTTTTTGTTCCGCTCCGAAACTCCCATTAATTGCCTTTCATTTATTTATCTGTATGTAAGCTTGGTGACAGTGAAATTGCTTCATAACTGAACCTTGAACACAGCAAAGTCTTGGCTTTAATTGTGCTTGCAGTGTGAAACAATAAGTCTGTTTTGTTGCATTACAGAAAGTTTATGGCAGAAAACAAGGGAGCTCAATGTACAATAAATGAATCATCATCGGGACATTATTTTTCTTATTGTTCCCAGTGTGACCCTCAACAAGCAGCAATCAAACATTTTGCCTTTGTTTTATCGCCACATAAATATCGGCTTTGTGCTATAAATACTGTAACTAAAAGCATACAGTTTAGATTTTAGATGCTGCTTTTGGAATGTGCCCTCATATGTGTTACAATATCGGGATACAATAGACAGATTTGCGACCGTGTCTGGCAGATTTTCACCATGAACTCCATACCACATCCAGGGCAAAACAAAAGGACAGAGAAAAACAGAGACGGTCAGATAGAGGAAATGAGAGAGAGAGACTGACACAGTTTTGTGGCGGAGGGTAGAATGAGGGGCTCTTCATTATTCCGCTCCTCAGTTTATTCACAGTGTGAATGACAACTGTCATAGGTTTAGGTGTACCCCAAATTTCAAACGGCCGTGATACCAAGCTACCACATAGCCCTGGGCAAACACACTCAAATACCCTCAGCATATTGCCAACCTCATGAATAGTTAAGGTTCAAAATACGCAGAGACAATCCCTACAAACTTTCCTCCAATTTTCATATGCTGTCTGTCAGTCTTGTCACCCTCTTTGGACAGATGAATGTGATATTCATCCCCCCCCCCCCTCCAGCCCTCTTTCCTGCCGTGACTCCCTCCCTCTCTATTCCTTGGCCCTACTCCAACCGGAGCTGTCAGACCAAGGCCCCCATCTTAAGTCCCGTCCGTTCGCGTCAAGCCTGCGCGGAGCACTTGTGCGTGGCATCTGCCAAACGAAGACGACCTGTCAGGCTGCTCTCTCTGTCTGTCAGAGAGTAATTGGCACACATTTGAGCAGACACATGCAGGTGGCTGTCCCAGGACTGCGGTACCTAACCCCCCCATCCCACCACACACACACACCCCACACCCCAGGACCCCCAAGGGGCCCGTTTAAGCAGCGGCCCTGCCACGGCAGCCTGCTTGTGTATATATTATGGGCGATATCCTGCACTCCTTCGCAAACTTTAAGTGCCGGAATAAAGCATAATTGGCCGTCTGGCGTCGAGAGGCATTATGGCACGCATTCATTCCAGAGATTGAAAAGTTTGCCCCTCCACTCGGAGAAAAAAAACGACGGCGACATATTTGGTGTTTGTTTACTTAACATATGGCATTTGTTCTCTGGTCTTGCTAACCCCGGCCTGCGCCTCCTGCAGTACGCCAGACTTAAAATTCAGCAGCATATGTGGTACAGCAGGGGTGTTAGTCACGGTGCAATAGCCAAATCCCAAACAGGTTGTAAACGCAGGTCTGCCTCTCAAGTCCCACTGTCTGGATCCCTGTTGCCCTGCTAAAACCCGGAGTTCCCAGTGTTCAGAGATTTGCTGGG
>JAOEHI010000015.1:2622882-2633353 GCA_025447815.1 Percopsis transmontana
GCCTCTCAAGTCCCACTGTCTGGATCCCTGTTGCCCTGCTAAAACCCGGAGTTCCCAGTGTTCAGAGATTTGCTGGGAGAGTTACTCACTGTAACACAGGGATTGTGAAATAAAGTGTCCGCGCTGGTCCAACACGACGCAGGATAAAGCTCTTTCTTACTTCCTGAAAAGTTGTTCAGACCCAGCTGATACCATCTAAGCAGCTCTAAACATGACTCGTATCTGCACAACAAAATAATGGAACAGGGAACTTAGAACATAAACAAACATCTCACGTTTGATTTGTATGTGTATACAACTACAGCACCAGAATAAATGCAAACGAGAACATCAAATCAAAATCCTATTTATTTTGCCTGTGAAAGATGGTCAGAAAGGCTTTTAACAAGATTTTCAGAGGCACAAATATTAAGTTGAGTAAACACTGCGAGAATATTGTCCAATTTATTGCTCAGTAGCCTAATTTGTCAATTACAGTAACTTTTACGATCAATCTGACTAAATCTCTAGCACGCGACTCAATAATTTTTATGATTTAATACAAATGCTCCACATATTTGGACAAACTCTCAGTGTACCATGACGACTACACAAACGGATACCGATAGCCAACGAGAGAGGAGCTTGTAAAATAATAATGCGTGACAAATGAAGGATGGTAATAATAACCTTGCTGTGTAGGGCCCTGTGGCGATCATTTCTTCTGTACTGGCCTGCTATGTTTTGATTTGTAGGTGTGGAATTGTAAATAGGCGAATGTACTGTATACTTTATACTGTTTACTGGGCACTTTAATTTGTGTAAATGTACTTTGTAAATAAATGTTGGAATCTGCAGATTAGATTAAACCATTATTAACATGTCTAGGATTATTGTTGCAAAAATTCTCAATTAAATTTCTAAACTGGATGAACAAAACTTTTAAATGACCAATTTCACCGTCTTTCTTGGGTCTACCAAGAATGTTCTTGGTAGAAAAAACTCAAGCCTTTTCATTTAAAAGGGGCCAAATTTAAAAAGCTTTAGGCTTCCTGGATGTCATCCAAATAATTTCCTATGGTAACGCTGGAGCTGAAAACAATTATTATTACAGTCCTCTGGAAGGTTATAAAAAGTGTTAATATGCCTGGTGCGAGTAAAATACATGAACATTTAAAATTTTTCCTTATATCATGTAGATTCGATTTGATTAGATTCAACTTTATTGTCATTGTGTAAAGAACAAGTACAAAGACAACGAAATGCAGTTTGCGTCCAACCAAAAGTGCAATAAAGCAGAAAAGTGCAATGTTATATACACTAAGCAGAATAAATACTGTATGTAACATGTACAGAAATGTGCAATGTAGTAGCAGCAACATTATAATAGTGGTAAGCACACCAGGGTGGTGATGATGATGACGATGATGCACACAGCATGGCTAAACAGTGGATAATTTATCTTTATAGGGATTTTCTCATGCATCACACATGTATCTACCAACCATGCGTGTTTCCGGTTCATCAATATCAAAAACCTCTATAACGCCGCAACACCTTAAGATACAAAAAAAACATTAATAAACTAGACAATCTGACACCCACGGTTAATTAAAAAAAATGTGCCAATAGACTGGGGAGTTGTTTTAAAAAAAAATAATGCCTACGAAAAAGTTCAAAGAAGTTGAATGGAGATGAGTTTCTTGCATTGATTTTCAATCCAAGTGCAGTGTGAAACGTCTTACCTCACTAGCTAAACTAGCTCACAAGCGCCTACAGCTTATTGATTCGCCTCAACTCCATTACATTTAACATGTTGGGGTGTTCTCACTATCACTGTACATGCTTACTGCTACTAGTTCAGCCCGGGTCCTCGTGCGAAGAGGAAATCTGTCATTAGTATGTAAATAGAACTTCAGTGAGTCAGTGGGGGTCCTGCGGACTTCTACTCGTTCGACAGACGTTTGTAAGGTTTCCCAGCTGACCCTAACTTGCAATCATAGGTCCAAAGAGGTCAATACATGATCCAGACACTCAACTGCCACCCGCTGACCTGTGAACTGTTGACATCTCCTTAAGCAAATTGTGGGTGCAAGTCACTAAAGTGGTTTCCCTGCCTGACACTCCAGTGACCTAGAGGGCATGATTACTCTCCTTCTCCTTCCCTTGTTCTCTCTCTCTCTCTCTCTCTCTCTCTCTCTCTCTCTGCCTCTCTCTTGCTTTAACACTTCCTTCACTACATTTGTCAATATGAGATGCCGGTTGATTGGACCTGCAGGTAATTTCACCCATAGATTTTCTTGTATTGTTAAATTCTAGAGTTCAATTCACACACAACACCAACTAGTTCCTACTACCTCCGTTCCTCAATACATCGGTTTATCCATCTATCTATATACCCCTCTTTCCCATTTATCGTCACATTACTTTTTTTCCGTAACATTGTAGATGTGTTCAAAGGGCAGGGAAATGTGAATTCTTTCTGATATAGAACACATTGGCTGACTGGGTTGCAGCAGCAGCAACAATCTCCGTTCTCCCCAGTGTTATTTCCATCTACTTCCACCAGGGAGGTAGCTTTTGTGCTGCCGTCTGGAATGGCGCACCATAGTGGAACTAAAAGACTGATTCAAGTGGCCTGATCCAACTCTCCCGGGGGGGGGGGGCGGGGGTCGACGGAACAGAGACGGCAGATTACAGACTCACAATCCTTGTCCTTCAGCAAGACCCCGCTGTGACATGCCACCGTGCGCAAACCGCTCACAAACACATTTCCCACAATGCAAAACAGCGCTGAGAGATTCTTTATTGTGATGCTGGAGAAAAGACACAAAAGAAACACATAAGATATGTCTGGTTCCAAAGCACGCCACATTGACTGCATACTGAAAATGTTGTGTGCATGAGAAATGAAAGGAGGCGGATGGCATTATGGCAATGAAAAAAAATCCCATCATCCACACGTGTGCTATATGGCGTATGAGTGGTCTGACATTCAAAATTGATGCCAGTCTGTTTTTATTCAGACTTCTGTAGATCTGCAGGTGCAGTTGCCATGGTGTCTTTAAATATTTCATGCCCTGCCAGCTCGTGCGCCAGCCAGCCAGCGATCCCAGAATATCGATTAATTTCGCCAATCAAAACACAATGTTGTTGCCCTCAGATGTCGAAGGCCTGAAACGCCAGATATGCTCCCCTCGTTTTTCTGCTTGATTAATCAATAAATGCCCCCGCAATTTTGCCCAATTAGTTTCACACTCTTTCCATCGATTCGACGGGGAGGGAAAACATATTCCATTTTGAGGCACATCAGAGGCAACTCAGACACCTCATCAGGTGGTATTGATCACGGCCGGTCGCCCTGACCGAGCTGCGTGCGTGCGTGCCAATGACTTCCATCATTAAGCCGCTTGGCCGCTGCTTGGCTTATCATCGTATTCCGTATTTTCCCCTCTCCACAGCCCCCCCTCTCTCCTTCGGCCCCCTAACTCCCCGTTCTCTCCCTCCCTCATTGTGTTCCCCCCCCCGGCTTCAAGCTCCAGCCCTCCGTCCTCCCCTATAGTAATCAGATCACAGCGACCCCCTGCTGGTGTTAATGGAGGTGAGAATCAGCCCTGGGTGTCAGGATGCGGCTCATCTCTCAGGTGTTGGCCCGCTGGTAATGAGGATGGGCACTGTCAAAACTCAGCCTCCCACTGTGCCAGACACACACGAGGGCGTAATGAGCAGAGCGTATAAATAAAGGCAAGGGCGGGGGGTGGGGGTGGGCTCGGCCCACCACCTGTTATGCGAGGAGCTGCCCGTGGATGGTACAGTGCGGATTAGTGGCTCCGATGCCACCCCTATCCCAACCTCCCCTGGGCATGGCATGATTGAGAGCGTGGCACAGTGCACATTTCCAGTGCAAATGTATGCGGTGAAAATGTCCAGTGGCATTTATTAATGAATGTTCAGGATCGTATTCAGCGAGGCTCATCCAAAGTGTCAAGTGTTCTTCAGTGGAGGGAACTCGGAGACCAGGAGGTGATTTCGCTGCATTTGGCACACTGGATAGAATTACAGTCCCCGGTGCTCAAGTCACATTCACAGTTAATGGATACATTGTTCAATACAGCCGACCGGGCCCCCTTTTCCTGACAGCTACTTACTTGAGCAGCAGTAAATAGCACTCTGGAGCATTTCATAATTCTTGCATTCACATGAGCAGTGCTTGGATCTCTTCTAATTATAAGTAGATGTGCCTTTCCATCTATATAAATGTCTTTACCTTGTGGAAAAGCATTGCCAGCAGCAGTGCTGGTCAATACAGGCAGACAGATCAATATGTGAATGGTCCTTTCATTATTCAACTAATGCGTGGTATTCTTATGTGCAGCTGGTAAACGTGAAAGCACATAAAAAACATTGTGACCATAACACATGCTTTCTGTAACACTCACCCCGTTGTTCAGGTATAAAATGAACCATAAAAGTTGATAGATCGCCTATGTGCAGTCCTTTTTATGTAGTTTCACAGATTCTCTTCTGTTCCTTTAAAGGTACACTCCTTGATTTGTGTCCAGAATTAAGAATAAACCAGCTGTTTTGGTTTAAAACTTCGAGAGCATGTGTCCCTCGCGCTCCTGAGCACTGAATGGATGGCACTCAGTGCTCATCTCTACTCCCCCCCCGTACAGCTCTACTAGGCTCAAACTGTTCTCTACCCCTCCTCTACTTGCACTTTAATGCACAGTTGTGTTTTAAATAAACGGTAAGCTCACATTTATATGTATTGTAATATTTATATTGTGAGTGTGAGTCTATATATCATTCTCAAAAAGCTTATCTGGCTCCCAATATATCAACACTTATTTTTACTATCTCATGGATACCAGCCAATTGCTGGCCAGCCGCACTACAGTCACACTGAGCTTTAAGCTTGTTGATGTGTGAAAACCTTCAACAAAAAGCTTCTTGAGCCCTCCTTAGTTTGCATTGCTACCTTTTGATGGGAGCCACATCAATTATGCATGGGCTGAGCATTAGGGCTGAACTCAAACCCCAATTTTATACACTAGTGCCTCAAGATATCTGA
Organism: Percopsis transmontana; assembly: GCA_025447815.1. NCBI lineage: Eukaryota > Metazoa > Chordata > Actinopteri > Percopsiformes > Percopsidae > Percopsis > Percopsis transmontana. Next base: position 2,627,936 of record JAOEHI010000015.1, read on the forward strand.
ACACACAATCAATAATTCTCCATCAGCCAGGCAGACTTCTGTGAGGCCCGCACGGTCATCTTTGAAGATGCCTGACAAGTTAAACCCGGTTCGGTTTCTTCCGCACTAATGGCCAGCCTCTTAGGAATATATGACGTGTGCTGGTGTAAAGTCCTGCTATTTTTTATTTGCCACGATCGTATGATACGGGGGGTATAAGCGAGATGAGCCCTGACCCAGTCTGAGAAAGACGGCATTAAATGTGAGGAGAAACACAGCCCAGCTTTAAAAGGATGACAGTCGGGACCAGTATAAATTCACACTCCTCAAAACTGTATGTTATGGTTGAAACCAACGTTACAAAAGTGTTGTTGTTTTGGTTTAAAGGTCAGAGCATGCATGCCTCTCTCCTTCCACGCCTTCTCTTCTCTACTCCTCCCCCTAAAGCCACCCACTCTTTTGTGGACAGTTGGTTTTCAGTTCAAGGATAAACAGTGAGCTGAGGCTGAAATGTAGGGTTCCGGGGGCACTATTACCCAATCTAGGAATGCACCTTAGCTTTAAAGTCTTGAATTATTAGGCTACAGTGTTTTTTCTCCTTTTGGCAGTTTTCCCTGAAAGGAGCTGGAGTCAGAGATTCGGCACAGTTGTGCTAATGAAGCCAACCTCTCCCTCTCCCTTTTTAATTCCTCAAACGAGTCATTGATCAATTAGCAACACGGCTCTCTGTTATGTCCCTCTGTGTCTCATTTACAGCCTGCTTTGATTGATACACTCATTCTACCTACAAAAAAAGCCGTTCCCGCGAGAAGGCAAGCAAAGGATTTTCTAACACTAGCCTAGAAACATGAAAAGATTTTTTTTTCCCCTTGCTTTTTCTGTTTTCCTTTCTCCCTGGACTGAGGCAGTCGGTCACATCTGCAGGGGTGTTACTCATGTGGTGTAACTCAGAGGCAATCTGCACGCAGGGAGCCCGAAAGACCCAACAAAGTCAGGCACATGGAGAATCACCGCAATCTGGTTCTCTTTCTTTGTTGTCCAACTTCTGTGTGTGTGCGTGTACACACTGGCGTGTGTGTGTGTGTGTGTGTGTGTTACTGTGTGTCGCTGGAAGGACATTAGATAATAACATTCCAATTCAATTCCGACACACAAAGCTCTATTTTACAGGAAGAAATGTTCTACCACAAAGTACTGTGCAGAGGTTTACTGTACCTGGTACCTATTGATGAAAATCAATAAATTAATCCAAAAGGGCCAGAGGGCCCGCCCCAGCATCCAATGTCGGCACCACATCTAATACAAAGGAGACAATTTAGAAGGATTCTAGCTTTGAAGCACTCAGGCCTCATCTGAACTACCTTTGCTATCTATCAAATGGGGATTTACCTCAAGCCCCTATCTAAAAGAAAGACAAGTTTCTGTGTCAGGTCGCTACTACAAAAACACCCCACCTTTCTGTTACACATCCAACCTTCCATTACAGTACATTACACTCAAAGAGAACATTCTGATTGCATTATCGCCCCAAACTGGTGCCACATTGGTACAAGGACAACGGTTGTACATACTGGCCTTCTATTGTGTATTTTACAAAAAGCGATTTTTATTCACATGGGTGAATGTGAACATTAACTGTGCATCAGTCACTTTAGTGTCCCACCAGCACTGTGCTGTCGCTAGCAGTGCTGAGGGAGGCGGTATCTTTATTCTGGGCTCACCACGAACAACCTCGGTCGCTCGGCTAGACAATGAAGCGCCGCCACATGATTGCATGATGCAAGAATGTGACAGAGTGCCCGGGCCACGCGAGGGAGGCCCCCGCCGGACACCCCTCTCTCGCACCTACTTTGCCGCAGATCAAACCGCCGGGGGAACCGCTTGCCCGAGGACGCAATTGGTGCTTCCTGGATTGGAACCGGTTGCTGGGCAAAGGTTTTTGTTTTGTTTTTCCCCCATACGCCCCTGTAGGTGCATGCTCACGTCTACTTTAGTGTTTGTGGTGACTGGCTGCGCGTACTGTAGGTATGTGTGTTAGGGAACACATTAGGGTCTCCCCAAAGTGTAGAATACTGATCACAGACTTGGTGTATCACATGTTCTACTGCACCTTTTTCACTGTCGCAGAGAGGCCATGAGAGGTCATGGCGGCTGTTTATGTTTCCACTGGAACTTTTTGCCCCATAAGACACAAGGGGGGTGGGGGTGGGGGCTGTGTTTAGATGTTTTCACGGGGTTGAAATTCCTCCTTGTCTTATCTGTCCTATCCTGTCCTCGTGTCTCCATTCACACGTTTGTGCATCTAAACAGTACCGACCGCATGGGCACCTGCTGACAAACACAAAACGAATCGCAGTCGGAGAGAGAAGTGCTTGCGAGTCTGGCTTTCCCCCTTAACAACCATCACCATGGAGGCCACTGAAGTGAAACAGTCAAGTAACTGTCAGCTGAGACAGTGGAGCGAAGAGAGAGACAGAGAGAGAGAACGAGAGAGAGAGAGAGAGAGAGCTGTGAGGAGTATATAAACAGACTCTTTGTAACAAGTTTATTTTTTCAAGGTGTTTGGTTCCATGGCCAACTTACACGTTTACAGTTATCTGTGAGGTCTGCTCTGTTTGGCTTGGCATGTGCCTCGGCCACAGCAATAAAGTGCTATGAACCGTTAATTAGGCTGGCAAATGGAGCTTGTAATTTGGCAGGGGAAAAACCCACAACGCTTTGAATTGCAGATACGCCGGTACAGAGGCTGCGAGGAAAAGAACGCTCTGATGAGCTTGTGAGTGAAGTTTGTGTGTGTTTATTCCGCTTTGTGTGCATGTATTTGTGCTCTTGGGGGGTGTGTGTGTGTTTGTGTTGCCAGTGTGTGTGTGTGTGTGCGTGCGTGCGTGTTGAGGTTCTTGAAGCGTCCTGGCAGCTGCTAATCTTCCAGCAAACCACCCGAAACGAGGCTTTCACCTGGCTCTCTATTCTTCTCTCCGTCTTCCTGCAAGTGGATGGGAGTGAAATGGGCTCTTTTATGGCGAGCGGGCTGCTGGAAATGACTAGACAATCGAGCGTGGCGGGGCATTGAAACACCGCTGGAGGAACGCTGATTTACGTTCATCTGCATAATATCAAGGGGCTATTCGATCGCCGCTCTCAGGCATTCTGCCGTCTGAATGAGGCCTGATTGAAAGAGAAGTTCCTGAAAAGAGACTTGATCTCATGCTGAGTTACTGCTGTCAATCATGTACGACTAAAGAGTTAAGAGGGGAGATACTGTATATCTGAGCTCAGGCTTACGGCTCACGCAATCATTATGGCTTTCGGACACACTCTAAATGCAATGGAAGGGTTAGCGAGGTGCAACACGCTGCTAGGAGCACAGCCAGTACACTCGAAAGACACATACGCACTCATACACATACTACAAGTACACAAACACCCAAAAAGTGTGTCATGGGAACCTGCAGCCCCGGTGCAGGATCAATTACAGGCTGGTTGCTGGAGGGGTCGGGCTGCCCTCAGTGTCCAGGGAAGGCTCCTGATCAATGCTCACTGCAGAGGGGGCCAACGCACTGTACCAAACACACACACAAACACGCACACACACACACTATAAGCCAGCGCCAACAGGACTTACCACCCAGCTGCCTCCACGCCGCTTATTTTTTGTTTTTATTCTTTTCTAACGAACGCACAGGGCAGTGTGGAAAACAGGCCCGGCCTCCCCTGCATGTTGCAGCAACCGGTGTACACACACATTGCACTGTACGCCAGTAGAGCTAGATGTTAGAGAGGGCTCAGAATGCACGGTGTGAAATCCAACCGCCAGCAGCCAGACACACCGGATAAACCAAACCTCCAGCAGCAGCGGAGAGGGGATCAGGCACGCAGAAGCGCACCAAACACGCCGGTGGAGAATACTAGATAGACAGAATGAAACAGAATGCTAGAGTTAACACCGAGTGGCAACATATTTTACCTTTAATGTGCACTTCCCTCTTTCCACCCTCTCCTTGTGTACCCACGAGGCCCAAGCCAGTGGAAATAAGACAGCCACTGACATATAGAGACGGGGGGTGAGGTGTGACCCAGAAAACCAGCCCTGTAGCAGTAATTCGATAGAGAACCCACACCAGCAGATGACTGAAAACCATCTATCGGGGGGATATCACGCATGAGACGCTACTGCATCTGAAGCACCTCACCACTTTAATAAGGTGGATGGCAGAGACACAGGGGATTACACGTGGAGAAAATTGCGACATGTAAATGTTCCAGCCAACGGTTGAACTCGCCCGTGTCTCATGAGCAAGTAAAACTGTATTGAACTTCATTAACTCAACGTCCACGCGCTGGTGTTAGGGATGAAATATTCGGTTTGGTCGCTGTATTTACAGCCCCTACAGAGAACATTGTTTTGGGTTTTTTGCAATGTAGTAACTCCTTTAGTTGAAACTAAATCAAATTGGCTGGAAAACGAAATGTAGTTACCAAACAACACTTACAATTATTTTAGTGTAGCTGATCGATGAAAACAAAAATGAGCGCTGGTCTTACTCTGCAAATTGCCTTAAATATCCGTATGAATGGCGTTTTCGGTGGAGCTCAGTCCCAGGAAAGCAGAAAAAGTGCAGGGGTAAGCAGGACTTATGGTGATTCAATCTAATCATCAGTGGCGTCCTTCAATACATGCCACACCGCACAGCCCAAACTCAGCTCATAACCATCATTTAATGATTAAATGTTAGCGTGCGGACTTTGGACAATGTAGCAAGGAAGCTATACTGTTTATTCAAGGGTTTACCAAAAGTGCAATATCCATATACAGCGATTAAAACAAGTCGAAGCTTTGAGGTCCATTGTGGGTGTCAAAAAGAAACGCTGTAAATGTTTTTAGGTGCAAGGATGTAAAAAAGTGAATGCTTTTTTAGTGAATACTGGGGGTGATTGTGCCGTAACAATGATCAATTGATGATGAAGAGGGTTACCCTTGATTTTTAATGGCAACCTCATTATTAACTAATAGGACCTTTTGAAATGTCTCTTAAATGCCTTTGCTGTCACACTTAACAGTAGACATTGAGGTTGTGCCTCTGAAAAAGCCTCCATTTAGACCCCCCCCCCCACCCCAGCCTTCTCTATGGGATACCCTTGTCATTTCTCCAGCTTCCCAGCTCCCCCCTCATTTAAATGGTCTCCATTCACTCCCTTTAATTGGAGAGTGTGAGTTTTGTCACCATCTCATTAATGGTCTCGTCCCTTCCACATGCCCAGACGGTCCTGCTCCACTGAGCACATCTGCCTGCACTCAGCCACACTACTAGGTGTCAGACACTCAGACACACACACAAGCACACACAGGCCGCGCGGGGCGGCGGGCCCCCCCCCCCCCCCCCCCCCCCCCCCCCCCCCCCCCCCCCGCCCCCCCCCCCCCCCCCCCACCCAGCCGCGGAG
>JAOEHI010000015.1:2640923-2663195 GCA_025447815.1 Percopsis transmontana
CCCCCCCCCCCGCCCCGCCCCGCCCCCCCCCCCCCCCCCCCCCCCCCCCCCCCCCCCCAGAGAGAGACCAGACATCCCAAAATAACCCCTCTCTGACTCCTCACAAGTGAGAAGAGATGACTCGTGGCAAAAAGGGAGGGGAAAAAAGTGGTGTTTCATCCAACTGCACTTTCACAGATGCTGAGACAGCTTAGCTAGCTAGATAGCTAGCTATAGGAGCTACAGGAGCAGGCTTTGCACTAGTGTAGTGCCAGAAAAATCCTGGAATAGGAATGGAAGCAGCTTGACAGCGTCATTTAGGCAGAGTGCTCGTGTCCCTCCTGCATACCGGAGCCCTGTTTGTGTGTGCATGACCCATGTATTTTCAGTCTGTGTTTACGCCGTCGTGCTGACAATATTTTACAGTGCTCTTATCTTGAAGGTTGTCACGGCAGCACTGTGATCACAGCACTGTGTTTTAGGTGTTATCACCTAAAACAATCATTTAAAAAAATGTAATACCCTGATTCTGTCTGAGCCTCTCAGGATACAGTTGGTTTCAATTACAGCTAAACTCTCCTTTGCTATATTTTTTCTGTCTTCCCCATTGGTACAGTAGCTCTGTGGCAGTGAAGATGACCACAGCACGGTACCGGCCCACCTGGGAGCTGGCTTTGGACCCCCTGGTCTCCTGTAAGCTGTGCCTTGGAGAGTTCCCCCTGGAGCAGATGACCACAATCACACAGTGCCAATGTGTCTTCTGTACACTGGTGAGAGGAACGGCCCTGGTTAGCAAAGCCTTAAAGGGAAAGTTTGTTTTGCAATGATGTCATTGATCGGTTTGATTTTTTTAATAACATCTTCAAAACTTGGGCCAGCTCTGTACCAAGAGGAAAATATTTTCATATCCTTTCCTAAGTATTTAGAGAATAAAACTAGCTTCTTAAGGTCAAGTTTAATTCACGTTGGTAAAAAGATCCCACCCTGATAACATGTCAATAAGACTGCCTTCCTACCCTGCCTGGCTTCAGTCTCGGCGCAACATGATTCTCATACTCCAGGCATTTTGACTCACAGACTTCATACTACAATACTACAATAGTTATAGGTACACAGAGAATATTTACACATTGACAAAATCACAGGTTAAGTAGAAAATGTGAGTAGAATAGAATGAACACTAAAACAGTAAAACTATCCTTTTTAAACCTTATGTATGAAGGAATTTCATTTTTGGACATTGTCGCCGGACATATTTAATGTCAGTAGCTGATAACAATGGGATAATAGAAGTTTGTTAATAATCCATCTCTGAGTCTAACTAATACTATACACTTAACCTACATAGGTTTGACCTGTAATTGTAAGTAGATAACCGTCGGTAGAATTACCTGCCGTGGCCCTGAGATTTAACCAGAGGACCTAATGATTTAGCTACAGAAATGGGTTTTAGTGCTTCTACAGGCTCTTGTGTCAGTTGGCTAACACACAAGCCAAACATGTTCTTTGTTTTCTTCAATGACAGATTGAAGTGGTATAAAATGAATTGGGCAGAGCACTTTACTTTGCTTGAGTAAAAACTGCACAGTGGTTCAAAAGGACAGATGAAACCACATCCCCAAACGAACATTCAAATACTACTGCCGTGTTACTATTGTATTACTATTTTTTATTTAAAAAAAATAGTAGTTGTAAAAGTGGTTTCTATTATCTTCTTTTATAGTAATAATGTGTTACACAAGGATTCAAGACTAAAGCTGATAATGTACAGTATGTACATCCCATTTCCCTTGTATGCGTATGGCTGATTTATAAATATGATAGATGGATATGTTATCTTTTTTAAATTCGATCAGTCAATGGACTATCAGTATGGTATGTTTGTGTGCATCTATCCTTTCTAGTGCCTGAAGCAGTATGTAGAACTCCTGATCAAAGAGGGCCTTGAAACTGCAATTAGCTGTCCCGACTCTGCCTGCCCCAAAAGGGGACACCTACAGGAGAATGAGGTATTCTTATTTAAGACTTAAATACCGTTTGCCTTTTGTGTGCTTTAGCGGTCACTCCATTTCCTTTTTGCGGTTCAAATAGTGTCCTGTTTTTGTATCATATTCTTTATTATTTCATACTCAAACACTGTATGCATTTTACCTCTCAAACCCCTAAAATTGCAATAACATTTCCAAAACTTGGGCCAGCTCTGTTCCTGTTTCAAGTTCTCTGTCTCATGTGAACTGAACTTATTTTTCCCATTAGCTAATATGCATGCGAAGAGAGAAAAATATATTTTGAGAATAAAACTACCTTCTTAAGGTCACGTTTAGTTCACATTGGTAAAGATGATGATCACAGCCTGCTAACATGTAAATAACTTTTAAGACGGGCCTTCCTGCCCTGCCTGGCGGTCAGTCTCGGGGCAACGTGATTGTGGTGTTTGACGGATGGACTTGGGCTCTCATTTTGTCCCGGAGGCCCAGCATGCCTCAGTACGACACAGCCTTATGTTTCCAATCAATCAGAAACCTTAATGGAGCTCCAGCCATACCAGTCGGGGAATACATCCCTCACCCCCGACTGCTCTGACAGCAATGCCTTTGGCTTGTAATTGACTGTTCCTTTGCAAAACCCTCAATACAGATTTCACCAGCTAAATAATAAGTTGGGTTTTGCCTTGAGTCACTCCGCGTATAGTGGTAAGCAAGGGACAAGATGTAATCTTTACTTCTTTTTTTTTAAAAGATCTTTAAAAATATTTACATGCTGAACGTATAATTTCTTTTCATTAGTCCTATTTACACACTGTCTATCTCTCCAGATTGAGTGCATGGTGGCCACAGAGACGATGCAGCGATACAAGAAGCTTCAGTTTGAACGAGGTGAGTTAAGCCCTGGAGCCGAGGCAGGGCGGGTTAGTGGCTGTCAACCGCATGCACACAAGGACGCACCTGTCTTTCCCGCGCTTGGCTCGGTGTCGCGCCGCGAGAGCGGCAGCAGCATTTTGTCCGTGACTCTGAAATTCAATCCTCTGTCCCGTTTGCTCAGTCTTCATATCGCATCTCGTCTCGGCGCAGAGTTGTTGGAAATTGAATGCAACCACTTGGTTTTCTGAAGGTTAATTGATTCTGTATGTTATTTCCTCTGGCATTTATCCGATCTGCAGGAAGATCTTTGCAGTGTGAGTGATTTATAATTTTCCGCGTCTCATTCTGACATGTGGCCTCTTGGCTCTATCAACATCACTAGGAATTGTATAATAATCTGTGTCACTGGTCTTTTCTTGTCTGAATGTTGGGGATTTAGGAGTTCATGTGGCCCTGGGAATTCTCCCATCAACATGCACGTTTATACCCCCCCGCAAAAAATCAGGCATGCAGAGAGAGAATATATATTCCACTGACTGTGGCTGTCTGACTCACGCTGGAGTATCCTGACTCAACCCTGTCAGCCTTATCAAAGTTTAACACAGGCTCCCATCATAAATACATGAGGGGGGAAAGCCTCCCAGACTCCATTTGAAGAGATTCTAATTGGATTGGTGCTGCCCTGTGAACTGTCGCACCAGCTCGGCGACGCGGGCAGGTCTTTTTAGTATCGCAAGATGGCTTAGTTAAAGCCTTTTTATCACTGCCTCGCTGTGGCCTTGTGCGTTCACTGTCTGCGTATCGCAGTGGTTTGCAGTGTTTGCAGAATGTTAACTCTATGATACATGCTTTGGCTACATGACAGAAGGGAGTATAATGGTGGGTCTGTGCGCACTGCATGGCGTGCTGTCAGCATAGACATGCTAATTTAGAGCCATGGCTGCACCCACACGAACAGAGGAATTGGATAGCTCGGCCACAGTGGCACATACAGTGTACAGTATGTATACACACACAGTGACACTCATTTTTCACTCTCATCAGCACTAACACAGAAACATACATGCGCACACAGAAGACAGGCTGTAACCGCAAGATAATCTATAAATGAGCACAAAATCCTCCGAGAAACCGTTGGTGAGATGCTTCCTGGATAAGGGCGGTGAGCCATCTCGATGACGTACGCATCCAGCCAGGCAGAATAGCGGTTGCATGTGGGACGGACGCTCAGGGCGATTGGCAGGGCCAGCAGAGGAGAGGAAGGGTAGAGTATATAGAGGGATATACAGTAAGGGATATACAGTAATAAGCAAAACACACTATATACTGTATTTATGTGGGGGGGATAGTCTAGTGGTCTAGGTGTTGGACTCCCAGCCATAAGGTCATGGGTTCAAGCCCCAGAGTTAGCCTACCTGTAAGCATCCTTGAGCAAGATGCCTAACCCCTACCTGCTTCATGTAATAGCACCATGTAACTGTAAGTAGCTTTGGATAAAAGCGTCTGCTAAATGACCTAATTGTAAATGTACAAAAGAAATGAAAAATATCCTATAGCTGCAACGGCTTGGCTATCAACTAGTTGGCCCTAGATAAGCATAGTGCTATACTGGAATTATTTTATGTAGCCTATTTTTAAAGACCAAAGGTTACGCATGCAAATTCTGCATATGAAATCAGTTCAAATTGATTAAAGTTATTTTATAGTCAAAACAAACGTCACACACATACAGATATAATTTGTATAACACTTGAGTTACAAATGTTACAAATGGTATCTGTATTTCATTTGTTCCATGACTAAACCGCCAAAAACCGATATCTCCATTACTGTACCCTCCTGTTGTGACACACCACTAATCTCTGTGTTAAGACGGCTCAGTTGTTTGCTTACACTGCGGGTCCCCTCTGCTGCAGAGGTGCTGCTGGACCCGTGCAGGACGTGGTGCCCGGCCTCGACGTGCCAGGCCGTATGCCAGCTGAAGGAGGCGGACACGCCAGCGCTGCCCCAGCTGGTCCAGTGCGCCGTCTGCGCCCTGGAGTTCTGCTCCACCTGCAAGGCCAACTGGCACCCGGGGCAGGCCTGCCAGGAGAGCAACCTGCCAATCACCTCCTTCCTACCAGGGGAGAACAGGTACGCACGCCATTTGGTGTTTGGTCACGAACTATGCTTTGTGTTTCTTCATTATCTTCATGTCTGACATCACCTCTTCTTCTCTTCTCTGACATGTAGTCTTCAATGTTATTTTATCATCACGTTTTTATCATATGTAACCTTAATACACACTCAAACACCCACTATAATGCTTCATAACACAATTATACAGTCAGAAGCACATATACCTCTGCTGGGAGGAGAGCATCCAAGGACATGTAACTCATATTCATATCCCAGTAGACATATTTAAACATTCAAAACAACAGAGTAAAAAAGTAAAACCAGCGGCCAATAACATTGTCCTGAACAGGCCCATATTTTCCTACTTGAGTACATTTTAGGAATATGTACCATTGTACGTAAAAGCCCTACAGAAATTACATCCACGTTTACAGGAAGCCTGCTGCATCTTCAGGCAAAAAAGGGCAGCTTTTATCTGCTGCATTTTGAATATGGATTGACAGCTGGCCTGGTCGGTTGTTGTGCTGCCCGTGGCTCTGGGTGGCAGCTGAGGTTATGGAGGTGAACCAGGGCTGCAGTACAAATTAAAAGACGCGCATAAAACAATCTGCGACAAAGCAATCTAATCTATGATGGTATTGTCAAAGAACACCGCGATTTAGCAGTTAAGAAACGTAAAATGGTTGCGGTTAGATGTCCACTGATTTGCTACGCCGTGTTCCTCTTGCCCTGGAAACCTCATTAGCTCTATGTAGATTTCCTTCATCTTCATAGGACCAAGAAGACACTCAGAGGACCAGCGAAAGGGATTAAGACGACAACCCTACTACCCTTAGATGTTTGGAGTTTAGCAGCGTTGTTAGACCTCCTGTCTGCTCAGCGGGCAGGGAATGCTCCAGATTTTGATCCTCCCGAACTTTAATAATTTTCCCCGCTGGTTTGAGTGAGGGGACGGAGGAATTGCAGGTCTTAATTTAATGGCCTAAATGCGCTATGCCTGCTCAACCTATATCCTATGAAGCTATTAAAGGAAAAGGCAACTGTATACCTCAGTTAAAGGTTCCATTTAATATTAAACCTTCTGCTGCCCTGTGATAAGGATTCGGTTTGCCAAGCATTTCCATGAATTACATAATGTCTGGTATTCCAAGAATACAAATCAGTTTGCTTAAATGTAAGAAAGGCAACAGACCTGTTTTCTTCCTTCTGCCTACCTTGTGCCTATTTGAATTTTGGAAAATGTATATGTAATTGATATGGTGGAATCACCCATATCATATGCACTGTAGATGAGGGCAGCAACTATGTGTAATACCTACCATTTCTTTTAGTTTAAGAAGGTTGCCAGTTGTCAGGTGAAAAGGGCTTCAGGATGTCCCTTAATCCACACAGGACCACTTTGATCAATGGGGGAAGAATTGGCATGGAACGGGGTTGTTTCCTGGCACAAAAAAGGAGAGTTGCCTGCTCTGCCACAGCTTTGAGTTGTCAGCAGATCAATTCAGGTGGAGAAATGGATATGGACTCACTGACGCTAAAAGCATGTGAAAATGAGACTCTGAGATGGGGAAGGATGGGAAATGTGAAGATGGACTAAGGACAATTCACTGTACATTTAGACAATGGTGCTTGAGGATTCATTCCTAGGTAATGACTGTATGATTTAACCCTGTAAGACCCAAATACATAGCTGTAGAATACAGGCTGCTTTAGTCGACTTGCACAGCTGTCAATGGTACCGGCATTTATTTATTTTTTGGCCCCATGATTGGATAGATGGAACTAAATAAATTAGATTTTATGGACTGGCTTATGGACTGCATTTTGGGTTCAACACAGCAATGAGCATGGAAGAACAAAGCACCTTCCTTCATACATTGGTTTATATAGGGGTGGGTGTGTGTAGCAGTGCTCTACCTTCAAGGTCCAGCTACCTCTACAGTGTGCAGAGATAAGACAGTAGGAGATGTCTCTAGTTGCACTCCCCTCCTAGCACAGAGAATACATTTAATTAAAAAGGACAAGTAAAAAAAAAAGTATCAACTGAAACTCTCAGCCTTGGAAGGGTAAGAACTGAAAAACTAATGAATAAACACACATTTCTGACCAGGTTATCATGACCATATATGATGTGACCTTATTAAAGTGTTTCTTTAATAATATAAGAACACAAGCATTTTATTTTTCTCTCTTGTCTCCCAGCCCTTTCTATAAGAATGAAGAGGACGACGGGCCAATCAAGCGGTGTCCCAAATGTAAAGTTTACATAGAGAGGGACGAGGGCTGCGCCCAGATGATGTGCAAGAACTGTAAACACGCCTTCTGCTGGTACTGTCTGGAATCTCTGGATGTGAGTTGAACTAGCTATCTAGCTATTGGTCCTGACCTCCTCGACTACAGCTTACCTTAATGGTCATCGCATGCACAGCATATAGAGTGCCAAAACAACAATTTATTTCACATCGGTCTACAATTTATTGTTACAATAGTGTTTTTGTAGTGTTTGTGGTGTTTGTAGTGTTACAATAGTATTCTGACAGCGAAATCTTCCACCGAAATCTTCCACCAATTACAATTACAATTAGGTCATTTAGCAGACGCTTTTATCCAAAGCAACCTACAATTACATGGTGCTATTACATGGCACAGATAGGGGTTAGCAATCTTGCTCAAGGATGCTTACAGGTAGGCCAACTCTGGGGCTTGAACCCACGACCTTCTGGCTGGGAGTCCAACACCATCAAAACACTTTGTCCCCAGAATTGATAAGGCACTAAACTCTATAAACAGATATCTGCGTATGAATACAGAATCTCTAGGCAACGGCACAAGATGTTGGTATCGGAAGCGCTCCGGTTTCCGTTTGTAGTCCAAGTATTGACCAATCGCGTATGAACGGGCTTTGATTGCATGCAGGCAGATGCAGATAAACAGCACACGTGGAGAGCAAATCAGATGGAACACATTGGCCGAAATGCAATCTCGGGAAAAAAAAAAGATCTGCATTGATCTGCAAATGTATCTGCATTCATACGCACATATCATTTTATAGAGATTAGCAAAACTCTTCTCCAACTCCATTGTCACGTCGTTGCTAATTAACTGTAAAAATTGACTGCCGCACGGAAGAGGAAGTATTAGCCCGGGTATGCATTATCAGTTATCTGGATATCCGCTGGCTACACTGGAACACCAAAAATATGGGTTCCGAGATTGATAAGGCACAAACCAGGTTAAATTTAAAATTTTGTTATTTAAATTGATGCTTTTCTGTAGGCTTGATTAAGGCTTACACTGGCCTTATGTAATTGTAGAGGCACAGACAATTGGGCTGCGCAGGTCATTTAACACAATGTTCTCCGAACAGCTGCCCATGCCTCTCAGACATCTGATAGTCAACTAAAGGTCAATCTCTCTGTCACTGTGTGTGTGTGTGTGTGTGTGTGTGTGTGTGTGTGTGTGCGCGCGCGCGCGCGCGGCAGGACGACTTCCTCCTGATACACTATGACAAAGGACCCTGTCGAAACAAACTAGGCCACTCCAGGGCGTCTGTTATCTGGCACAGAACACAGGTGAGAGCCCACCTGCCTCCTTCCTCTTCCTCTTCCTCTGCCGGTGACTCACACACATCCACTTCAGACTCAGGGCTGCCCCTTTATCTGCACTGCAGCATGTGGCGATGCACGTGCACGCTCTCTCTCTCTCACTCTCTGCCTCGCGCGCACACACACACACACACACACACACGCACACAAAAGGACAGCTGGAGCATCCATGTGCAGTTATAGGTGTCTGGTCTCTCCCCCCCCCCCGTTGCCTCCATTGAGAGGCAGAAGAGAGACACGTGAATCTGTCTCACAGGAGAGGTACAAGGGTTACCTTGTAGGTTTCTATAAAAACCGATAGAGAGATAATCAAGTTAAGTGGTATTTGTATGACTTTAAAACATTAAGACATTAGATTAGTACAAGCAAATACATATAATAAATAAATATACAGATACAAACGGAACACTGATATCCAAGCGGCCTCGTATGTATGATTGCAAACACACTATTGTGTCTAGGTAACGAAATGAAATGGACTGCATGTACAGTAAACACTATTCATATCACCATATATATCTTTTTCTCCATGCTGTAGTGGTCAAGTGTACTGTCTTGTCTCGTCTCAGCCAAATTCTTCTGTTCATAGGCTAGCACATTGTCCGACATGCTTGTTGTGTGAACATTAGCATAAACACTGGCATCTGTTGCCCAGTGGGGCAGACTGAGTCATGTGCACACAGCTTACAGTTCAGCTTGTAGAAGCCGCATATACCTGTACAGTTCTTCTGTTTTTGTCTTTCACTCCCCAGTGCACACACACACACACACACACACACACACTCTCTCCTCTCACACCCACATTGTCTCTCACACTTCGTGCTGAAGCCAACCTTGCTGTGCCAGATTCCTCCCCTTTTTAAATACAAGAGGCGTTCCAGGGAAAATCTGGCTTTCAGAGGAAAAGCTCTCCCTCACCCACCCTCAGTTCCTCCTCTCCATCTGTAGCTGCTAATTCAAGAGAGACACTATAGATGGCATTAAGTCGAAGGCGAAGGGGGATTCTTGTCTGGACCAAGTGTTTCTAATGTTTTTAGATATAACAGGCACGGATCCTTCAGAGGTTCACCTCGAATGAGCCTGAAAATGTCTTGTGTGCCTCAAGATGGGAGAGTAAGCGTCACCGTTTTGTGTGGCTGTCTGTATTTCTGTATATTTCCCCCGGTCTCTGGCGCCCCCATGTGGTGAATCAGCTGACTTGCCATGCTCTCATGTAATTGGCGAGCATGGCGTTGTTACACTCATTTCCCTATTATATTTTTACATTTTTATCTTCTCCTTTCAAACTCTTTGTTTTTTTTGTTTTTGTGTTTGTTTGTTTTTTAAAGCATGTTGACCCATGTTTTACTTTATTATGTCAACATCGGCTTAATCCTAACGCTGATCTCTCTACTCAGGTCGTGGGGATCTTTGCCGGGTTCGGCCTGCTCCTGCTGGTTGCCTCCCCCTTCCTTCTGTTGGCCACGCCCATCATCCTCTGTTGCAAATGCAAGTGCAGCAAAGGCGACGATGACCCTCTGCCCACTTAAAACACCCCACCGCCAGAGGACGGGGCAAGGAGCAGCCCTTACGGATGGAGGCCATCGTTTTGTTGTTGTTCTTTTTCCTGTTCTTACCACCTTTTGCATTGGTTTCCTTCCACCGGCTTTGAGTGCTTACTTTTCCAGGCTGGGCATGAGCCTGGCCCGGCCGCTTTAGGATCCATCGCTCTGCATGGTAGAGGCAACGGGAGAGGAGTTGGACCCCTTCCCCCTCCCCCCAGGAGGAAAGAGACCGGGGGTAGGTGGGAGATGGGGGGTGTCGCTGGTCACTGGACGTCAGCATTTTTTTATTTTTTTCCGAAAGGGACCGAAGCGTCTTTCTGTGTGAGCTTGCGAGGATTAGAGGAAGTGTAGCGGGTCCGGCCCAGCGTTATGCGTTCGTGAATTACTGCGGTGTGGTACGTAGGGTAGTGTTTGTTCTGACGAGCAGAGGAACTGTCTAAATGTTCTAGAGCGGTCTCTACTGCTCTCTTTTATGGACGCTGTCACGCAAGAGCCTCTTCAGAAAATAACTTTTCCTTTTATTTGGGGTTTGTTGTACAAACCGACACGCAGACACTCTCTCACAGCACTACAGGTTCATTCAGTAGCATTACAGTCGCACCACTCACTCTGTTTGCACATGGAACATGGTTCCTTTGTCATGTTCAGAAGCGAGGTGGATATGTTGTCGTTCTCGCGTCACCGTACAGCATGTCCTACTGATGATGTCAATGTTTTATAACCTTTTTGTCAGAATGTGTACAGACTAGCTAACGTGTACAGTAACCTAGAGTGTTTCCCACACCTGTTGTTTGATACAGACGTACAGTACAAAACGGGAAAACGGGAATATCGCTCAAATCTAACAATTCATTTGTTGTTCCCGTTTAGTATTTGTATATTTGCAAACATGGTCAACACACTCCCAAAGCCAGAAAAAGAACCAATTTTGAATTATTTTCTTTTTAAACGTGTACATTTTTACCCTAATGAGCTTTATTCCAGAATACTATTATCAGCATTTAACCAGAAAATGACCTAGTCACCTTAGCCGTCTTTACCAATTCCTTGTCTATGAAGCAGCTCCAGTTGTTGCCATGACGACATTTTGAGGTGATGAAATCTTTCTGTGGTTTCTGCCATGAGTGAAAGAGTGTTCATGTGCACAAATATTGATTTGGATGAATATCTGTGGAACTAGACCCTAAAGGTAACATAAAGACATTCATTTAGTTGATTGGTTTACCCCTTTAGGTCAGCATTGGGATTGAGTCTGGGCTTTGTCTCCAAATGCTCTGGAGCCATTTTAACCATTTACTGGAATAGATGTCACTAGAATTCTGACCCCAGCTTGTTGCATAGCCAAATAATAACGAATGGCCTTAAATTGAAAATATTCACAAAAATAATGTGGGCATTTTCCCCGTGCATTATAGGAGTCTAATGTCAAAATCTGCCCAGTGTCCAAACAATCCCAGGGAAAGCACATCGAAAGACTACCATTACAGTACAGTGAAGCCCTTTATTTTTTATCCACATGAATCTATGATGTCATCCATATGCCACATTGTTAATAGCCATACTGCCGCAACCCAGCCCGCTGTTAGCAAAACAGCTCTACGAGACAGATGTTTTGCATAAAACAGGGCCTGTACTTACAAAGCCTCTTAAGAGAAGAAGAAATTATTTAACATCACCATGAAGTATGATCTGAAACTGAACCTTAGATCACATCTTCATCTTCGATACTTAAAAAAAGAAAAAATAACTTGCTGGCCTGAATTGCAAACTTGCATATGTTAGTGGTGTACGTGTCAATGTTATATTTGGGTTGGTAGTAAGACCTCTTAACAACATGCAGCAACTCCTCATTGCAGGGATGTCAAAATAGCCTATAGAATCAATATAAAAGAATGTTACATTTTGGGCACACTATATGAAGCTGCTCTATATCACTTTATCTATGCAAGTTTGTACATTAATATTCTTTTGAAGTTTATTCATTTGTTGTATCAAAAGCTGCCATTGTAGGGTTGTGCAGTTAAACATTAGCATTAAACATGTGCATATCGTTTTATTTAATCAGGGAATCATTCAGGAACTGTCAAATTTTCTGTCACCTTTATGACGTTGTGTTTTTATTTTTTATATTTATCCTGTCTGTTAGCTGTATCTGGAAAAACCCAAGACTAAATTATCAGGAGGGCATGGATTCATACATAACAAGCACTTGGTCACATGCCTATAGTCTCTAAAAGTCCTTTTGTGTGGGGAAATGAATAACGGTTCATTCATTTTACATCAGAATTGGTGACACAGTTCTATTGTAGGTTATTTCAACAGGGACCTTCATGAGCACAGATTAGACATCCCGTAGTAGCTTTTTACTCCCTTTGTGGTGTGTTACATTATGTTTGTTTGTTAATGAAAATATTCATGCTTACCTGTCACAGCCATTCCATGTTTTTTTAAGTCCGCCATTAACTTCATCTTCTCTTCTGTAATCTATCTATGTCCATGTAGCATTTACAGAGAAATGTGAGTGGCTACAAAACCCAGGCACAGGCGTTTAGTCAATATCAGCCTTCTGTAAGTCATTTCTTTAGTTCCAACAGTTTGACACACACGACTATTAGCCTTAAATTGTAAGTACCTCACTTGTAATTGTTTTTTCTGACCCCTCTTATCATATAAGCATGATGGTTTGATATAAGAGCTAGTTGTATTAAGCACTTTCTTTTATTTCTTCAGTTTGGTTCTTCTGTTAATTAAAAAAAGAAAAAAAGAATCCCATTCCAGAAGCTTTTGTTCGTATGACAATCGTGCCAAGCAGGTTTCCGGGTAGGGATTACAGGGCAACGAGTTATGGATGTGTATTTTTGACCATATATTTGTAATGTATAAATAGTTATTAGGGGCTGGAAACATTTTAACGCTTCTATATGTAACTGCTGAACTGTGTTTGAGTTTTGTTGTTTTACTTTGTTGCTGTACGATCAGTGAACTGTCGAGTATTCATTCTGTACGGTGTGCTGCCTGCTGTGTTTAATAGAGGGGTTGAGCAGATAAAATCCATGTAAATTCAATGAAAATTTCAATACATGAGAGATTACAACCAGGCTCATAGATGTTATTTTTTTTCTCCCCAACCATACTGAATAGTACCTCTGCATGCTTGCATTTGAATTTGAGATATTTATGAAGTATCTTATGAAAGCACACTAGAAGAAACGTTGCATCAAACACCTTCAAAGTGATGATCCGTAACCTTTTAATAGAGTTTAATGTCTGTGCTGCTGCTGCTCTTTCTCCTCTTTCCACAGTGACATGGAAGTGCTACTGCAAGCAGCTTACCCTGTCTGTAGACAGGGAAAATGGAACAGGGACATTTTTCAGTTAAACTGTTGAGGCACTTGCATACACACAAATACAGGTGTTTTGAGTTCATATGGTTGTCTGGACACAGGAGTATAGACTCTGCTTGATTGACAGCTCCATGACTACCTGTGTGTGCGTGTGTGCGAGAGTAAGATTCAAGACACTTTTTGGGGCATTGCTCATTGTAGGAATTAAAATGTTCTCCTGTTTACGGACTAGAAAGGAAGAATGTTTAACTGCTTAAGGTAGCACTTCCGGGTATCTGGAAAAAGTCCCGAAAAGTCCCATTGTTCCGGTGTGCCTTTAATAATGATTCATCCTCTCAAGAATGAAGATGTCAGGTAGGTCTTTCCTGCAACAAAATGTCCCGGTCCCAGCATATTGGAAAGAAATGCAAAATGACCGTCTTTAAGCCAAATTCAATCAACATCTGCGTTGCCTAGCGTATTATCTTCAAATGTATCAATAAAATATGGAAAATTGTCCGAATTTTCACTTTCACAAAAAATCACTTTTCCTACATCTGCTGGTGCCAGTAAATGTGTATTATTCAATAAATATAAGGCCAACAGTACACTGCAATCACTTCAATATCAAGCATCATATTGAGCTGAAATATGTAAAGCTAGAATCCTCCATTTGTGTCAGAATGTTGCCCTTGTGATTGAAACCAACATTACAAAACCCTTCTCTACCCCTCCCCAGAATTTCTATGTATATACAGCTGGGGGTACAGTGAGGTCAGGCAGAAATTATGGGTTCAGGGTGGGCTATAATACAGGGTACCTATTTAAAAAATCCCTTCAACTTCAACATTAGTACCAGAAAGATATTTAAGTGTGTATGGGGCAGGGTAGTCTAGTTATCTAGGTGTTGGACTCCCAGCCAGAATGTTGTGGGTTCAAGCCCCAGAGTCTACCTGTAAGCATCCTTGAGCAAGATGCCTACCTAACCCCTATCTGCTTCGTGTAATAGCACCATGTAATTGTAAGTCGCTTTGGATAAAAGCATCTGCTAAATGACCTATTTGTAATATCTGTGGGTTTTATTTTTGATTGTACAAATAACTGTTGCTGTTGCTGATTGGCTTCTTTAGCACTAGGATGAAAAGTTGTTTTGGTCTTAAGACCAACTTTTTATATGGATATCAACTTTGGTTTCAATCAGCAGCATTTTATAACAGTTTGTGTGAAGAGAAAAAGATGCATGTTCTCTATGTGTTGAACATTACAATATAGTAGCGTTGACTTTTTAAATGTTTTTCTTTTCTTGTTGAGAAAATACAAAAAAGGGTTTCTTTTTACAATTAACCATTTCACATATACTTTTGGTTTGTATTTCCCCCTATAGTTTGCCTTTATTTCAGTGTATACTTCATTTTTGTTTATATGCAGCTATGTAAAGTCAGTGTTTTAGTTGAACTTATATCATTTTCAATGTCGTCTCAGCAATGGGATTGTTTACCCGGAAACCATACACACAGAGACTATTAATAAAGAATGTTTTGTTTAGCCATAGTCATTGGCCATACCAAGCTTATAAAACTTCAAATTAACCCAATGGTTGATTAATTACAAAATATATTCAAAAAAACTTGTGGCATATTTTGTAAAACCCTATATAACATCGTAGACATTTATATACAGTTCCACTAACACTGTGACACCAGTTATTAAAGAATATTGTTTGTTTGTGATTCTGTTTTGTAATTTCTGATTCTCATTCAGTGGCATTAATCTGTGAAATAAAGCCAATGGATATACATTTTTTACATCCTTTTTGCCAATAGGACCTCGTGCAATGGCGCCATCATGTGATAAGATCGAATATTGTCCACTCTTAGACGAAAACAAAAAGCATCTGGTCTATGGACAAATTGTAGCGTCCAAAATACCAGATGTGTTTCAAGAATAAAGACCAATCCACCCGCACTAACATCAACAAAACAATTTGTCATTATTATTCATTTGGGAGTAGGTTACACAAGTGTCCCTACGATATATTTTGTGCATTGTCCCATTTAGACTTTATTACTAAACAGGCAATTGTGACATTTTATATTTGCCATAAATTGCGTTCTATCATTATACTTTGGCCCCAATAAGGTGCCGGGAAATTTTTACCTTGTAACAATTAACCCTTATCTACTGTTGAAGATAAGGAGCCTCGACGTTTCTGAAAATGACCACATCGGGTCTGTATACTGGTTGCAAACAAACATAGTTTTCCTTGTCTATTCCAGCTCTTTCTGATCAACACCTGTGTGTCAGGCCTCTATTAAGGTCTGCCAAGGAACAGGGCTCCCTCTCTCTCTGCCTTGTGTCTATTCCCTGCCAGATGCTGGATTGCGAGCATTAACCAGACAACCCTGAAAATGAAAGTGCAAACGCCAAATAACGACCCGGTGATATATCATCCCTCGCCAGCTGTTCTCTGCTTGGAAGGCTCTCTATCAATCACCGGGCAAGATCGCAGGAAGTCGCCATCTGTGGGCGCCATGGTGACCGCGGTATTTTGCGGAGGCTGACACGTTATCGGAAGCAAATTAAAGTATGATGCAGGGGAAGACGGAGGGCAAGAGGCTGAGACAGGAGGGGAGGGGGAGAACTGAATCTCAGGGAAGAGAATAGAAACGAGGCGAATCAATGGCAGCGAGGCCCTAGCACCTGCTCTGCTCAGAACACAAGGTTCTGCCATCACATGTGTGCTGGCGGCATGCCGACCCAGGCCGGTCTGCTCTGGCTTCATCGACCGCACCTCGGTGCCAAGTATTCCCTCCGCTACCCATCAAGCACCTCTCCTCTGCGGCCCCGCACTTACCAACCAACCAAGCATCCCTTCACCTGGTAGTCCTCGCGCTTTAACGTCATCCTGGGAGAATGTGGGGGAAAATCTCATTACATTCCCAGGTCATTATGGGTAATGTTTGACTCAGTAGAAAGAGCTTTGCTCAGCGAGGGAACACATGTGTACACATGGGCTGGTAATGGTATGTTCACAATCTTTATCCATCACGTCCAAGCAGCATTTTGATAAATGTGAAATAAACCATATAAAACGCTCAGGAAAAAATGTGCCACCAGCTGCTCAACAGACGTATTGACCCAGGTCCACGTTAAACCTGGTATACAGCGGAATTTGGGTAAACAAGAATGCTACAGAATTAACATTACATTTACACTTTTTACATAAAAATGTTTAAGTCACAATAGCACATATTGTTGCAATTGGGGACTTACTTTAGCGTTGGCGTCTGGCGCTAGTGTTCATGCTAATAGTTAATGCATTCTCTTGCGTGTTTCCGTGCCTTCATTTCATGACGTTTGAAGCATAAATTCTTGACAAGCTCTTGACAATTCTCAACTTTAAAAGTAAAAAACTATTTGGCAGATAGTACCTCATTTCATATGGTTCAGATGCAGCACATCTGTTGGTGATGCTGTCTGAGATTTCACAGTCGCAGGTGTTGATTGATGGGCTCGGTGTATCTCTTACTGAACCACAAATGTTCACTGTACAGAATCACATTAACATAAAGTGAGTAGCTATTTTTGCCTCATGCCATTCAAGGCTCTGATAAATAATAGTGGTTCACTAGCCTGCTATAATGCATTTAGAAAAAAGTAGTTCTCGGTTGAACTACTCCAAAATCTCAAATCGTTGTCTATATCCTTGTGGATATGCCAACTCGTCAATAGCAATAACCTGGCTTCTTTAATGTTTATAATGTATTACTACTGTGATACCGTAACAAGACATGCTCTAGACATCGAATGGGACTATAACCTCTACTGACATCCGAGTGGTTAGAAATTAAAGATTGACAAAATATCTTTATTATAATACGGCCCTCTGTAAGTAAATGGTATACTGTAAGTGCTTGCCAGAAGAGGGAACTAGAGTGCTGTGAACAGTGTCGTCCAGCTCATCAATAAACACTCGTAAACAAACTTTTTACTTTTTACAGACTATAGAAGTGAAACGGACGTTAGGTGGCCAGGTTTTAGTTTGTTTTGCTTCTCTCTATTATATCAATTTAGTCCTGGATAACTCAAAAAACACGCACAACCTGACTAGAGCAGCATCCAACAGTAGCACTGCTCATGTGACAATATTCCGGCCCTACACAATGACTCTTGTTGAGAGCCATTCACGGTCACGTTCTTGTATTTTCTAGCCCAGTGAGCACAGATGCCATGTTTTAGAGGCACTTTGCTAAATCCTGCCATGTCAGTTTGACAAGCACGTGTTTGTCTGCCCACACACAGCAAAAGAATAGAGGTTGACATTAAGAGCTGCGAGCTCCCCACCAGCGCTCTCTAGGGGGTTAAGGGTTAATAACAGGCATGTGCGTTCACTCTTCTCCTCTCTCCAGCTTTGACTCTAGCTGTGACCGGGGGTCCATTGTACATCAGCCAGTGATTGACATCGCCTGACAGGGCCGGTTGAGGTCCCACCTCTGATCTGTTCTAGCTCAGCATGCCGTCGCATTAGTCTTTGTCCCCCTCAGCCCATGACACCTATTAGTTCCCATTAGCGTCCCGTGGTTCGGCGAGACACGGCTCTGCCCTGTAGACACGGCTCTGCCCTGTAGACACCTCAAGGCTTGCTGACCTAAGATGAAACAAAGGATCTCTTTTGTTTTTCAGGGTACGGTATATATCTGTTGCAACCAATACTGTACATAACACATATGTTACATATAGCAGGAAATGGCGCACACATTTACTACAAAAGAAAATGTAAAGTCATTTTACCTCCATTTGGTCGAATATATTATAGTATACCTTTAATTGCACACCTCCAATCCTCTCAGTTTTTGTTTTTATGTCCTCCTCCACCATTAAACCACACTTCCTCTATCACTCTGACAGTTATCTAATGCTCTCCCCCGTTTACTCGTCTACCTCCACTCATCTCTCCCCCAACATTCCTCCCCCTGCCTCCCTCCTCATTCTCCTCTAACTTGCTTCGCTCCACATTCTCTGGAAGCCTGGAAGCCTGGGGTCCTTCACCTGAGCCTCCTCTGTCGGGGGGAGGCTTGGTTCCCTTTCACGAAGGTAACCGGCCGTTCAGCGCTGCAGGAAAACCAACCAAATCTGTTTTCTGTCAAGATGACATACCTACTAGAAGCACTGCAACAAACATTGGGTTCAGGCCCACAAGGTCAAGTACAAACACGCTTGTTTATACTGTATAAAGTATTTCCATACTGGACATATTGAGAAGTGGAAATGTAAAAAAATTAGATGATTTTAAAATGTCAATGTGTACCTGTATGTCCAGGTATGAATGTACGAGGTTTACAATTAGTTCTGTTTGAAAGGTTCCAAATCTTTCTGCCATTATTTTTGACTTTTGACCCGCAAAGGTTTTTTCTAACTGATGGTGGGCTTGGGAAGACCAATTCTATTACTATAGTATTAGAACAATTATAGAATTATTAGAATTATTATTTTAACAATTAAAAGTTCACCTTAAAAATCCTATGCAGCTTTAAAAGAGAAAAGCGTTTTTTTCTCCCTGACTTGAAAAGTTCGCTAAATGAAGTGGGATGGATTTCCAGCCGACTAGTCTTTATCCGATGTCAGTCATGTCTTTAGTCGGTGCTGGTTGACGGCTGTGGGACTGGAAGTGTCAGCTGCATGAGAGATGACACAGTGCGATTCTGCACTGAGGCCCTGCTGGTTCCCAACACCACCACAGCTTCAAGCCATACACCTGTTCCCCCAGCCTGTTCTCTCTCGCCGCCTCTCACTAACTCTCTCTCTCACCCTCGCACATACACAAGCAAAGGCACGTGCTTGTGGTTTTAACTTGGCATTTTTTTCATTAAGGACTGTGTGAAATGTGACGGGTTTTGACAAGTGAAGGTTTCCGCAAGGATCCTGTCAGACAGACAGATATCTGACAGTTTGATGACAACAACAGCCGTATTGCAGAAACACTGGTGTTTGGCAGATGACAATAACCAACTCGGAGTGACAAAGCCGGTGGTCAAAGCCGGAGGACATAAAGATATCTAAAAAAAAACATAATAAACTACTATCATTCTTAGTTAACCCTGAACTTACAGTATGAGTTTACAGTGAAGGTGACCGGTGCCTGCTCGATAGTGGGAATAGTTCATTAAATTAAATGAAATTCCAAAGGAATTTGGATTTTCTAATCATATTTTTTAATCAAGCCTGATGCAATTAGAATATTAGTATATAATTTCCACTTCATTCCATTTTATACTTGATTTGCGATGGGCCCCCGAATTAGGCCTAATGGAGTCAAACTTAATTCCACACCTAGAACTTAAAAAATGATGCAAATAAAAAAGCAACCATAATGCCACAGAAGCCTATCCTGATAAATGTTCTAGTTGTGACCTTAAGAAATTACTTAAATTAAACATTTTAGCATTTAGCAACTCAATCATTTCCCTTCTGGCGTGCTCTCCCATTTCCTCCTCCTCCTCCTCCTCCTCCTCCTCCTCCTCCTCCTCCTCTTAAACAACCATCTCCTTAACACATGCCTTTAATAATGCTTGAGTGTGCAGTCTTTCTAGCACGCTCTGGCATTCGTTCCTCTCGTGTGCCCTCTGTCACCAGTAAACTTTCTGAAAAGCGAGCTTAACAGGCTGTGAAAGGGCGGCACAGATGGCTCCATCCTAGGTGGTAATTATCGACCATTTCTTTTAAACAAATAAAAAAAGGAAAAAAAATATAAATAAGTGAAGGTGTTGCCGTCAGGTCAACTGATGACACGTTTGTTGCTTCTCTCAAACGGACGTCAGGGCCTTCTGGAGCGCAGGCAGCACGCTGGCAGTGTCGCAGGTCAAGCCATTAGAGGACGATTTTTGGCTTCGCTGCGCATCAGGCAGGAGGAGGTCTATATTAAGACCCGGGTGTAGTTAGCTGGAAAACATACCTCTCTGCAGGCATCGGTTTAGCTAGATGCCTCATCTTGTTTAATTGAAGTTTTTGAGGTGTGTTCTAATTGCATTCTGAAGGCTTGTGATGCTGCGTAATGTACAGTAGACAGGCAATAAGAACCAATTAGTGTGAGAGGGTTTCAGTCTCGACGAGGCGCTGGTAATGGTTGTTTATGCACATGCTGCACAAGTAAAAGGCTGTTTTTGAAGAGCTTAATTGTTTATTTTGCTGTAGATCTATTAAAATTGAAGGTGACAGCTATTTTGAATCCTTTTTATTTTGGGGGAAATTTAATACGTTCCAAGGTAATGGGAGAGGATCCCCCTTCTCCCGACAAGCCGCCCGCTGCATGCAAAAATATGTAAATGCTGCCCATATTAGAATCTTTGTCTGGTTGTCATTCTCACATGGGGCACATCAAAGCCATATGACCTGATTTTGCACCTGCTGTTTAATTAAATTTACAAGACAGACACAGTCTCCACTCCCAGTGATATACAAATCTGGCTTTATTACCCCGGCACTGTAATTTACAAGGCAATTTACTGCTGGGCGGTAATGGCGCCTGCCAACGAGTGCCCTCTGAAAAGATACACAGACAAAACAACAAGTTATCCCATTCCCCTTTTCTGAAGATGGGAGGAAAAATGGCAAAAGATTTGACTTCCAGCGGCCAAACCCCTGTGTTACAACCTTATATACATTAGTAGATTCCCTTGCATATGAACAACCACCTGGCGATCCAAGCCCAAACCAAATTCAGCAATTGGCTTAAAGGTGTATGTAGGAATAAGATGTGACAAGATGAGACTCAGAGCTCCAATCCATTACTCCATATACATTATTTGACACCAATGCATGGCGTCAAATAATGACACCTACGGTAGTGTAAATCCCACAAAAAGTGCTTATTTAACGTTTTCCTGTGCTAGGATGTGGCGGTATGTCAAGTCAAGTCAAGTTTATTTATATAGCCCTTAATCCCATTACAGTCTCAAAGGGCTGCACAGGCCCACATTTCACATGGAAACAAACGACACCCCCTTCACCTATTTCTCCCATCCGGCAAGGAAACACTTCACAAAAAACAGCTTGCATAAAAAAATGGAAGAAACCTTGGGAAGGGACCACAGAGGGAGGAATCCAACGTATTTTCTTGAGAAACAATGAACGTCAGTAGGAAGAGAAACAAAAGTTTGACAAGAGTTAAATTTCACTTTCAGCACTGACAGATGAGTTTATCTAAAATCAGATGTCCTCAGCTCGCTGTCAATATTTTACAATCGCTGGTAACATAAATCCACGTGCTATGTAATTTGTGTTTGATTAGGTAACCACTGAATCATATAACAGCAGTCAGACACCAGTAATTCAATAACTGCAAACCACTTTTCATTACAGTATATTACTGCAAACTACATCTCAATAGCTGCCTTGGAAACATGAAACATTTCAATATAATGTATTTGTAAGGTCAAATATATACAGAGATAATTACACGTGAATATGTGTGTGTTTATCTATGCTATTTGTTTTTGTGTTTGGAAGTTGGGCAAACATTTATGAGTGTGTGTGCGAGTGTGTGCATATGCATATGTGTCCATTTACCTGTGCACGCATGTGAATGCATACGTTGCGTGTGGGTTCGTGCGATGTGGCGCGGGGTTGCAGTGCAGTGTTCATCTCAGGCAATCCATAATAGATGATGAAATTTGGCAAGTCGACCAGCCTTATGGTCCTGTCCTCCTCCCACAGCTGCTTGTTTTCCCAGAACTCATCTGTGCTTCTGACCAAGTTCTGTGCGTGTGTTACGTGTGTGTGTGTGTGTGTGTGTGTGTGTGTGTGTGTGTGTGTGTGTGTGTGTGTGTGTGTGTGTGTGTGTGTG
>JAOEHI010000015.1:2691342-2706044 GCA_025447815.1 Percopsis transmontana
GCTGGTGGTGGTGGTGGTGGTGCTGGTGCTGGTGGGGGTGCTGGTGGTGGTGCTGGTGGGGGTGGTGGTGGTACTGGTGGTGGTGCGGGTGGTGGTGGTGGTGGTGGTGCTGGTGCTGGTGGTGGTGGTGGTGGTGCTGGTGGGGGTGGTGGTGGTGCTGGTGGTGGTGCTGGTGGTGCTGGTGGTGGTGGTGGTGGGGGTGGTGGTGCTGGTGGTGGTGCGGGTGGTGGTGCTGGTGGTGCTGGTGGTGGTGCTGGTGGGGGTGGTGGTGCTGGTGGGGGTATGGGTCCTCTTGGCTGCTCTCCTCCCTCCTGTCAGCAGCCACCCCCCCTCCCCCCCTCTCTCTCGGCCAGGCAGGCAGGCTGTGTTGGGGCGGCCCGGTTCCCCGGCAGCAGATGCGAGCCCTCATGTCAGAGGCAGGCAGTGGCCCGACGGAGTGCCGCTCGCGCTCATACCTCATTGAGCCATCTCCCCTAGCAGATGGCGCGCTGCTGCCGGCGCTCCTCTCCCCGATAATTACCAGGCCTCGCCACAGATGGAAATGTCAGTCAGCCTCACAGGTCCTGGTTCCTGCCACTGCCTCCGTCCACGGCCCCTTCTACCTAGGCCGGGCCGCTGCCAACACCCAC
The DNA here is from genome assembly GCA_025447815.1 of Percopsis transmontana. NCBI lineage: Eukaryota > Metazoa > Chordata > Actinopteri > Percopsiformes > Percopsidae > Percopsis > Percopsis transmontana. Next base: position 2,691,972 of record JAOEHI010000015.1, read on the forward strand.
CATGTGTTCTGTGACTGCTGACTAGGCAGGCAACAAAAGAGAAATCCACCAACATGAATATTCATGCAGGCATGTGAAGGTGGGCTAGCGGTGGTCCGGGGGCCAGGGTACAAACCCCCCCCCCCCAAAAAAAAGTTCCACCAGGTGCAGGCGGTGACACCGGTTTTTCAACCCCCTTTTCTTTCTTCCTCCCCGGTACACAGACCCTGTTCGTGTTCGGAAGTACCATACCGCACGGCCCGGATTGATCTCCTTCACATTAGTGGAAGGAAAGGTAAAAACTCCCGGCAGTTTGTTACAGTTGTGGAACGGCATATTTAGGAGATTAGGATAACTGTGTTTGCAAAATGGATTAATTCTAGCAGATGCCAGGACTAACCCCCACTTATCTGTGATAAGGTGACCAGATGTCTCCGCTTGGCAAAGGGAGCGCTCTGCGAGTTTTATTACTCGGAGCCAAAGCATCCCCAGAGAAATTTCCCTGCGCATTCACAGATAATCTACCTTCACAGAGAACAAGGCGACAGGGTTTTGCCTCTTTGTGTGTTTGTGTCCGTGTATAAATATATATGGATGTGTTGCCTTGGTGTAGAAAGCTCAAGTAGATTAAACAAAAGTAAATACATTTGTACCCGCGTGCCTCTTAGCAAGGGATTATTGGAAATACCACACTATTCCCAGTGGAGCCATTGTGAATTCATTGTTGTGCGGCATCAAAAATCTCCTAATTTTGATCACTTAAATATTATTGCGTGTTTATGAGTGTCGTTTATGGGCGGTCTTGATTTGTTTTTTTCCGTGCATACTGAATTTTAAGAGATGTGTTACAGAACAAGATCAAGAAGAGAAAAGAAATAAACATGAAACTGACACAGTATGTAAGACACAGTATGTAATACCATAATAAAGTGCAAGTCCACCATCATGAACTACAATAGACACCCAGGCAAGCGCCATGATTGCATGTGACACTGAAACACTATCTCTTTATTACCCATATATTTCCTAGCCTCTAAGTTGTGGGTCTCTAGGTGGCATTACAACACCAACTTGCACTGCAACTGCAAAACAGTGTCTCACAGCAATCCCCGTTTGCAGGTCTCGGAAGCCTCCAGAATATCAAACTCACAGCGGTTAACAGAAGGACATGTATGAGTCATAGTGATGATGTGCACCGAGATCATGATGCAGGCCAGGAATGCCTTGCTGTTTTGCAAAGCACCGCTGCTAGCTGCCTGTAGCCACAGCCGCGCCGCACGCTGTACAGGCAATGAGGAGCCCGTGCTGTTTGCAGAGCAAAACAGATACAGCTGCAAGCGGCCACAGATGTAGGAAGTCTCTTAAGGTTACACAAATGTAGCATCCCGATTGTATGGTGCTTCCTCGTTAGTGATCACAGCACAGGACTGTATGGGTGGGGAGGGGCAGGGTTCTTTAAGAAAAAGCCCTGGGTTAAATATAGCCAGTTTGAAAACGGTTGCTCTGCAAAAATGTTTCCCCTTGTAAGGATTATATTATTATAATATTGTAATTTACGGGTATTAGGGCCACATTGTCAAGTAGTAATATTACGAGAATAAAGTTGTAATTTTATGAGAATAAAGTTGTACTTTTATGAGAAAAAAGTCATAATACAAGAATAAAGCTGTAATTTTTGGCCAGCCTGTCGCCTGCATTAAAACGATGGACGTGGAGCATCTTGTGAAGTTGTACTTTAGTATAGGTTTCACAAATAATTAAATATTAAGTATTTTGTACTCGTACTATAAAAATAAATTAAGTCTATTCAGACGAACGAACTGCACGGACTTGGAGAAGATTGCTGGTAACGTTAGTGGTCGACTGCAAGGCGCAATATTACAACTTTTCTACATTACAACTTTTCTACAATGTGGCCCTAATACTCCGTCGTAATAATATTATAGTATAATTATGAGAAAAAGTATAACATGATGATAAATTTGACTTGCAATGTATACACCAAACCCACATTGAATTTGGTTTATTGTGCTTAAAACATTTATAAAAAAAACTTTTACCATAAATATCATATATACAACATATATAGATTTTATTCTCTACAGGAAGGAAAAAAATAAGGAAAAAAATAAGTAAAAACATTTAAAAGAAGTCTCACTAGATCCCACCCTAGGCCGGTAGGGTATGTGTGTGTCATAGGCAACATTAGGACGATCAGTTCTAGCTCCTAATGAGAGGGAAGTTCTCGCTCACCGCTAGGAACCAGAAAGCATGACGCAACATCAGAGCAATGCAGTCAGCATTAAAAATACACATGAATCCAGTCCCACACCAAGCTGTTGATACCTCATAGTTAGGTCAAACAGTACTAATTTCTTGCATTTCTTCTATGTATTTCTTCTAGGTCCTAATGACAGCTAACAAGAAAAGAATATTGTTGCGATATTGTTGCCTGCCACAGTGAGAAGCATTTATGATATCCAGAGACAAAAAAACATGCAACATTTGTGTGTGTGAGGTTTGTTTGAAAACCGTCACTTTCGTCAGTGCTGGTAAACCCCCTGGTTTAAACTTTGATCTGTAATGGGCAGCCCCAATACAACCAGAGAATACTTAAATGTAGTCAATTGAGACTCTAGATATCACACCTTTGTAGTGTGCAGATGCACCTCAACAGAATGACATCGCTCTGTCTCTGCTTTTTTTTCCCTTTCTTCTTTTTGTCTTGGACTGACAAAGCTGGCTTCTCATTACCATTTTACCCATTATGCAAATGAGGATGTGCACATGTTGGTGGAGATTGAGAACTGCAAGTGCAGAGGCCAGGTCTCCTTTAGGACCAAGCGGAAATTTGCACTTAAAAGCCATTTTGTGTGATAAGACAATAGTCCAGGTGCTGTGCCCTTGACCAAGGGCTTTATCATCTCTTGTGAGGCAAGAAGTTGGTGTCACACCTGTTTCAGGCTCGTTCTGTCAGCTCCCACCCCCCCATCCACACACACACACACACACGCGCGCGCGCGCACACACACACACAATCTCTCTGACAATTGAACACATCTGAAACTATCAGAAATTATTAGCTTTCACTGCTTTCTCATCTTCCAACACTTCCAGTCAAACCATTCCACCATGTAAGTTTGTTTAAACCTATTATTAGGAATACATATTAGGGTTTCTGTGAAAATGTATTTTTACAAACGTCATCAACGAGAGCTACCTGTTTTTTATTGTTATTTTACTGCTTAATAGGCCCCATAATCTGAAAAGAACAAGGGAACAAGGGATTGATAGATTAACAGCAAAGGCCATATGTTATTTGTAGCCCGGTGAGATTTTCTCTTCCAGTACAATCCTGTTGTTGTCCACAAACAAAACTAGATCAGAGATTAGCACCCATCACCTACCACATTCAATCAGCAAATCACATCCAACCTGCTCCATAAACAATAGCCCATTTGGCACCCAAACTAAAGAGAAATTACTCCTCTGAGGATAATAATCTGGTAGAAAGATGATGATTTGAGTGACATAGAGTGTAGCAAATCCTCTATCCAAACTGCCAAGCCAAGTGCTCAATGTGCCTTGTTTCTGTGTCATTTTGTTTGTGGGCCATTACCTGCCATGCTTTGTTAGCTATAGCCTTTTAATTCAAGCCATCATTACGTTGTGTTTACATCCCATTACTTGAAAATATGTAATTCATTCATTTAATTCAGAGGTCATTCTATATGAATCCAAAAGCTGCTGTTGTTGTTCATGAGTTCGGCATTGTAAATAATTGCTAGATTAGATCGATGGATATTGGATATATGGATTATGCTGTATTAAATAAATGTTATACCCATGGAGAAATGGTACTAACTAAGGTATCTTCTTATAATATTTGCTGATAAATACAAAAAAACAATAATATACATTTTGGTATATTATTATGCAATAGGGTGCCAGTAGAACTACACAACAACTGATTTTAAAATAATGTGACCAAAAGATTGTATAATCTGATGCTTAGTATCAAAGTGGAATTGAACAATTGGTAAACCTTTGACTCTACTGTAGTTCCCTGACCTCAGTATTAGGTACGCCTGCTGAAGATTTCCTCCACCTTTGATTCTGAAAACGAGAGAAACTTGGAATATTTAGCAGGTACAATGGAAGTCAACAGCAGATGAGAATTTCCGGTCACAACTATGTAGCAAGTAGCATCTATGATTAATGAGGGGTTAATCCACAGTGAAATGTCAGCGGCTCTTATATTGAGGCATTGAGGCTACAGAGTTGATGGTTTAACAAAAGTTCGATTCCACTTTACTGTAGTCTGGAAAATCTATAAAGTGAAAAGTCCCTGCCAGTACAGTGTGATTGCTTAACCACACACTAGTGTGTAAGCCTCTGCCTGGCACACATTGTCCTTATACCAACAGCTAAGTCAATCAACTACTGTATGCTGACTGAGTATCTGCTGGTGACAGTGGCAGGAACCATTTGGGACTAATTCTTTAAATAGATATGGCTAAGTTGTGAAATGTCAGGTCTTGGGTGAATACACACTCCACCCAAAGTACAAGTGGCCCTTTGGGCTTTGTGCGTAATTATAATTTTGTCCTGGTTTGATCAGATGACAAGAAATTAATGCACAAGTGCTTGCAACCAATTATTTCTTGATGAAAGTGTCCATTTATCAATGAGGATCAAACTATGCAATTAACACTGGGCACTGATAAAGCACGAACAGAAGTTTCTGCCATTTGAAAAAGAAATGCTGTTCTGTCATGCTATGCACACTGCCACTGAGCTCAGAAAGTTTAATTCAGCCAAACTACTCTCACGCACACACAGAGAAACACAGACACATGCACACTCCTTTTTTGAATTCTGCACTGCAATGAGGGCCTGCTGCTTGCACAACCTGTCCTGGCAAGAGAGAGAAAGAGAGAGAGAGAAAGAGAGAGAGAGAGAGAGAGAGAGAGAGAGAGAGAGAGAGAGAGAAAGAGAGAGAGAGTGAGAGAGACACTTTGTGAAGGAGGGCAAAAGCCGAAAAGGAACAGAAGTACCGAGTAGTTCACAGAGTGTGTGTGTGTGCGTGCGTGCGTGAGAAAGATAAAGTGAGAGTTGGGTGACCTTGTTACCAGTTGGGTAGAGTTGGACAGGCTGGTAGGAGGTTGCTGTCTACGGGGAGGGACAGACAGCTGCTCTCCCCTCTCCCTGGGCAAAACATCTCGCCTGGTGCAGGCAGCACACAATCTGGCCCGGGCAGCTGTAACCCTAATGATCACTGGTGGCTCTGCACCTGACCGGCCCGACCAGCTCAACACTCACCCAGCCCCGCATCTCCTCTCTGACCTCCAACGCCTCCGGAAAAAAACTCTTTTAGCACAAACTAGTTCTGCTTGCAGGGCTTGGAGGGCGTGCGGGGTGCGGGGAGGCAGGGGAGGGGGTACACGAGGGAGGAACACAGTGGAAATGAGGCAGGAATTAAAAAAAGAAATGTGAAAAGAGAATAAGAATAAGCGAAGACGAGGATCTTAAAATCGTGTTTGTGTGTGTGACAGTTAGCCAACCAAGGGTTACAGCTCAACAGCTGTCCAGAGTTGTGTACTGTAGTTGTAAACAGGCAACACATAATATCCTGTTATTGTAGTTTTAGTATGTGGCATTTTCAATTTGGTAAAGTTGACATATTTCAGAAAATTACAAAGGATTTGCGTTGTAATAATGTTTTCTGTGATTTTGTTTGTCTCATATTTGACAGGAATTAAGGTTTTACCAGACATGTTTTTGTTCAGAGTGTGAATTATGAATCGTAAGACTCCTAATCCATATTAATCAACGCTGAGCTGTTACACATACACATACAGGGATACACAAACAACCTCCTGTCATAAACATTTTATGTTCAGCCCAATTGATAATTCAGACTTTTTTTTTCTTTGTGTAAGATAAAGCAATATAGATATACAAAGGCAATATCTTTTTTTGCTGGTAAAGGAAATATATTAAAATGTATTGGAAATAAATTGTCTTTCCATATGGGTAGATTTATGCAGACTACAGAAAGCCGCATTAGCTTCAGTAGTACCACTAGCATTACATCCACTAGCATCGAATGTTATTCATTTAATAGCTTGGCATAGCTTTAAAAGCTGTATGTTGGTATGTGTGGGTACCTAAATATCACTTTTTAGAATTAAAAAAATAAAACAATTTCGACTGTTATTTTCTATCCTTAGGAATATAACTATTTTGTACACTAGTAAGATGAGCAGAGAACCAGAGAAGGCTGTGTTCTGGTGTACAAATATAGTTTCAAAAGGGGGTGCTAGTTAGCTTCATTTGGCTCCTCAGCCAGCATTGAAAGCCCTGTTAGTCTCAAACTGGAGCAGATACAGTACAACAATAAAAGATTGACAGTGCGTATTATTATTTCACTGTTAATACCGGGCAACACATTGATCTGGGAGAGGATTCATTTCTAAACTGAGTTTACTGCCTGCTCAATGTATTTATAAAACTACAGCCTACCTTGCTAGTCCTTACCACAATCAATGGGGAATTTTTTTTAATGTAATATTTCCTTTTTGGCAGAATTGTTCCGTGCCCACGTGGATAAATGTATAAATGTATATACTTGATGAGAATGGGGAAAAGACAGGGGGAGCTGTGGGTACCTATTCCTAGTCTATCCTGGCAGAGAGAGTGTATGTAAGAGAGAGACAGAGAGAGAGAGCTTGAAAGTGCACGAGGAGGGGTCGTGCTAGCGAGAGTGTTTTGGAGATCGTCCGGGGCCAAGAATGTGTCTGGGACTGCTGCTCTGTGTATCTGCCCGCCTGGGCGACACCTGTGACACAGACATTTCCCAGCAGTCTCCCTGCAGCATTGAGACACAGCTCATCTTTAGGGAGCCAGGCTACACACACACACACACACACAGGCGCACACTTTACACTATCTCTGTGTCTTCTGTCCTTTTTTAAGCCTGGAAAACAGCTCCAGGTTTAGCCTAAGCAGGCCTGGTCTTGTCAGAACCATATGACCCAGGCGGGGGTCCTCGCTCTAAGGTGTTACTTGGTGTTATCGCGCTGCACTACAGCAGAGACCGCCTGCATTCACTGTAAACATTCCCAGCACTCTAGCATTGCATGGTATCCATCCATTAGCTTTGGCACACATGGTTTATCTAGGGCTATATGAAGGTTTCAGTGGTCGTCATTGACTATGAGGGACATCAACATAACCATTTTATTCAAAATCTTCTGCTGAAGATTTTATTTTGTAACCCGAGCTCTTCACATGACTCATAACTCTGATGAAGTCACATTGCAGAGCCACTATAATACCAGTGTAAGAAGGTAACATTCCCTAAAACAATACAATGATGTGTCCATTGCATTCATAGGAGAACCACGTGTATCGTGGCCTAGCTAGACAGACAGACAGACAGAAAGACAGACAGACAAACAGACAGGCAGGCAGGCAGACAGACAAACAGACAGGCAGGCAGACAGGCAGACAGACAAACAGACAGGCAGGCAGACAGACAGACAAACAGACAGACAGACAAACAGACAGGCAGACAGACAGACAAACAGACAGGCAGGCAGACAGGCAGACAGACAGACAGACAAACAGACAGACAGACAAACAGACAGGCAGACAGACAAACAGACAGGCAGGCAGACAGGCAGACAGGCAGGATGGCAGGCAGGCAGACAGATCACATGCTCCTTCAGAAGTCCCTCCACCATTATCTCTTTATCAGTCCTTTGTAACCCCGCAGCCCTGCACATGACCAAATTAGTCCCCATATCAGCCGCTATCTGGCCACGGACCGCCTGCCCTCCCTCCCTCTCTCTCCCCCGCCCGCCTGACCAGAGACCCCCTCTCCTCCCAGCCCGGCTTCCAGCCCGGCCGCGCCGACGAGAAGGATCCCAGGCTAACAGAACCCGGGTTTGAGCATCAGCAGACTCCCCAGAACTCCAGCTCAAGGAAAAACACGCCCCGCTTCCTTTTATGGCCGCTGGCCCCACTTTAGTTTATAAATATATGAGATATAAATTATATGTTTATACACCGAGTAGAGGGTCAGTCGGTTTTCCCCCTGAGGTGCAATGAAAAGCATCGGGAAGATGGAAGGGGGAAAAACATAAACAAGAAGGTGGAGGTGTGGACCCCCACGCGTATTTGCTTCCTTTAGGCACTGCCGGCAGCAGATGCACGGCGACCTTGTAACTTTGAGTTTCTGGAATGGTGTCGGCACAGTAGACGCCCTGGCAGAGCACACAGGCGCTCCTGCATAGGCAATGCTGGGCGGCGATTAGAGTTTACACTTGGCTGGCACTGCTGCGTGCGAGCTGCTAAGGCCTTGCATGTGACGTCTTAAAGTGAGTTTCAAGTGAAGTCTCGAAGCAGAAGATTAAGTATTCGTCTTAATTTGTGAGGTATGGAAAAAAAAAGGAAGACTTCTCAGAGCTTAGAGATTTGCTGTCCCATGACCTTAAGTACACTGAAGCTTAGGTTTAGGTTTTTTAAGACTTTGTTAAATTAAACTTCTCCTGCTTAGTTGCTATGAGTTGTCAAACAAACTACGACCAAAAAAAAGGGAAGAAAGTATGTTTTTGCTTGCCGTCGTTAAATGTTTAATTGAGAGAACATACATCGTAAGCCTACTCATAATTTAAAGATGGTATAAGCTCACGGAGAAAAACCAGAGGCTCTGTAAAAGGCAGGAGAAGTCTATGTCAAGGGGACAGGATGGATAAGAAAAAGTGCCAAAGACCACACCGCACCGTCTGTGCCAACCAGAGCCAAACGCCCGCTGCCATCCAAACATAAATAAAGTGCTTTTGGCTCCCTGCAGCCACCAGTGTGTGCCGTGCACCCGCCAAGCATGTTTTTTTTTTTTCTAACAAAGTTAAAAACAGGACAAATTTGATGCAATCACTTTCTGGAAATAAATATGTGCCATGCCTTGGACAGACAGGGTGTGAATCAGATGGTCGGTCAGTTATTAAGTTTCCATGCAGAACTGACAAGACTGCGCTCCAAACTTTCAGAGCCTCGGGGAAGGAAGGGACTCGCTATTTAGAGCAGAAGTTACTACTTATTTACCACAAGATGTCCACATATTCAGCTTTGCGTGGAACTCTGATCCTGTTATTGCAGATAAAATATGAGGATAGGTCAGTCTTATCCAAGCCCGGTCTTCAAAATCCCTCTACAGTTAATACAGTATGTACTTTACATTTTTCTCTCACACCTGAGATGGTTCCTTTCTGCACGTGTGGTCAAGTTTGCGTGTTGTCTGTGCTCATGTGTGAGCACAGACAACTGAACGAGCGCGCGAGCGAGCGAGTGTGTGTGTGTGTATTGATCCATCTTCCAGATTGCCTCAGGCTCTATTCCCAGTTTTCACCCTTGTATCAGCGCTGACTGATTAAGGCCCTGATCTCGGCTGCTTCTTGAACAACATTCACACCGCGAACAGCGCCTCGAGCCTGCGACTTGAGGCGGGAGTTGGGGGGGGGGGGGCATATTGCCATGACAACGCAGCACTTTCTCCGCCAAGAAGTTGACCCGCTACTCACAATCAGCCAAATAGTCTCTCTCTCTCTTTCTCTCTCCTCGCCCCTTTCGGAGGTTTCTGTTTGGTTTAAGATAGCTCGCTGCATGAGGAGCAGGGGATAAAGCCCCATAAGCCTCTGCTCCTCTCCACACCCTCTTTGGATACTATTGACTTTAATACCTCTAGATCAAAGTTGTGTAAAATCCGGGGGAATAAGCTGCAGGAATACATAGTGCTAACCACCACTGCTTGCTGTACTGCAACACCAGCCCTGTTTTGAGGCATCACAATCGTACATTTAATGTTTTGGTCATCAATTAGGAAAGTACTGTGTTACTAATCGTTGCACATGCATGGATGAAAACAAGGTTTAAATGCTTCAACTAGACCTGGGGCCTAATTTCTAAACGCTGCGTACTGCATACGCCACTTTTGGCACTAAGTCCCTGATTTATAAAAAAAAAAACTTGCCTTAACGCTTTCCAATCTTTACAGAAAGTCTGACCCATGCGTACATAGATTATGGAGGCAGAAATGAAAAACGGGAAACGGATGACTGATGGCAATGGCAATGTATGAAACTCTTTTATACATTAGATTGATATGTCTAATGAGACATATTGTTCACAAGGCAATCCTGTCCATGCAAGATAATCAATAATTGATAGGCTAATGCAAAGCTGCATGGACCCCGTTTTATTTAGATTTTTTTTTTCTGGCAGGTTGATCACACATTATAAACATTAGTGCCATGTAGCTTATTATAGGAAGTTCATGGGACACGATCTTCGAGATATAAAATTATTGAGACGCGGAGCCCTGACTACTCGCTGGATGACCACAGTCTCCCCTGCGATCGCCATCAGCTAAAGGTGACGGCAATCGGTCGGGGCAGGGGGGGGGGTCAAAGACATTAGAGGAGAACACATTAGAATACAGTAGGCCTAATTAATGTCTTCTAACGTTCGTGACACTTTCCATTTATTATTTTGGATAATTTTCTTTGCTACTTTGATATCGGATCAAACTTGTGAATTTATTTCAGAGGATCAAACTTTAAAAGTCACAACATGCTGCTGATGTCTTGCCATTATACAAACTATTCCTGATATGAAGTTTGACAAAGGTTTCCGCTTAGCTTTTGTCATCCTCTATGTGAATTTCTCAGGCGTTTCATTGACCATTTATAGACAAAGGTGAGTGTTAATAGGGTGTGACTAGAAGTGCGTTTTCATAGGGCAACTTTACGTTTGATTGTGATTTATAAAGCGAATGCAAAAAATATATTTTTGGAGTACACACTTTCCTATATTCTCCGTACAGTATGTAAGGTTTCTTTGTGACTATGTACGTGGTGTTTTATAAATGAGGCCCCTGGTCCACAGCCTATGGAGCCCCCCTGCTATCAAACAGTCTCTTTAGGACTGTGGTCTTTACACCAGGTGTCAGATTACACTCTGCTTTAGTGAAATCCATCTCCTCCTCCGTGGCCTGGCCTGCTCGCTGCCCGGTAGTCCGGCTGGCTGGCTGCAGTGAAAGCCAGGCCGGCTCGGGTTCGCTCTGATGTGAGGAATTCTTCCGGCAGCCGGCCACTCAACTCCATTCCGGAGCAGCAATTCGAAACAGGAAGTGACACATTAACAGAACAATCAGGCTCCTTGTTATGGGCTTTACACAGCCAGAGCCTGCCATTAACACCACCAGGGAGTCTGGTCAGCTGATAAGGCCTGGGCGATGAGAGCTAAGCCTCGCAGCACACAGGGGCCGACCTTAAACTAATACTCTCCCTGGTCCCTCTGAACAGGAAACCACAGTAATGATGCTGCATTTACAACCATTTAATGACCCAGGAAAGCCATAGCTTTGGGCAGAAAGGGATCTGGTGAAGGCTTACTTTAAAATGTAGAATTCGGCATTATGAAAGCATTCAAAAGTAATAATAGATTTTCCAAAACTGGAAAATCTATTATTCCTGCAATATTTATTCAACTTAATTACTTAATTAAGTAATGTAACTGAATGCTGCAATAACAACATTAGCCCAACTCAAAGCAAGAGGACAAATGGGTGTGTATTCGTTAATGTAATTTCAAATAGTGACTCCATCATTGACAACATGTAATTCAGCACCCTAGTTTACGTTCATCTCCTTTTCAGCAGAAACCCCATGCTGATGTCATGGTGATTAGCAATCCCAGTAGACAGTCAGCTGTTATTTTGTTCCGAATATTTGAGTTCACTGTAGCTATGGCAAGCTAGTAACATACTAATCTTCTGACGATAATGAGATGTAAATCTTCCCATGTCACCAACCAGGAGATATGTATCAAGGCTGATTTAATATTTTGCATAGCTGTCATGGGGACCATTTCTAGCCATGGAATTTCAGGCACACTGAGATAATGGTATTTTGTCAGATAACATTCATTTTGACATTGATATACTCCTAGCTCCTTGACATTCTTATCCAGAGAGCTGTTTGCTTTTAAAATGTTTATTGTTGTAAACATCCCAAATATTTAATTTGGTATCAGCTGTAAGTGTGATGTTCTGCGTAATAACATGACGTGACTTCTTGAACCACTAGGACAAAGTGGTCTCTCTCTGTCCTGTTTTTACGTCAGAGAAACGGAGAGCGCAAAAACAGTGATACCATCGATAGTGAATTGATAAAAATAATGAATAAAGACAAAAACAATTATTTATCATTTTTCTTCTTCTCTTTCCTTTTCCCTGCCCTTCCCTGCTAGCTTGTTGCCTTCCTCCAGACCACTGCAAGCCTTGAAGGGGAGAGAACATGGCGCTATATGTAGCAGGTGGACTTCCTGTCTTTGTAATTAGAACCAAATTAGGTTAAACTGCCATTCCTTCCCCAGCCCACGGTCTGTGGAGACGCGCTGCTCCCTGCACCTCCAGGCACACTGAATTAGCCTGGCCTCATACTGGGAGCCTAATGGACAACCATGGCTGCTGCTAGCTAGCTAACACGCTGCACCTGCACACAGCACACCCCCCGCGCTGTCTCGTCATTAAACTTCGCATTATATCGCTCCGGTAAAGAGGTGGGTGTGTGTGTGTGTGGGTTGGGGGGGGGGGTGATGTGAATAAAGCTGGGTCCTATTGGTTTGAGATAGAGTCTTTATTTTGGGTGTGAGCTATGCTCTAATTGAAGACTGATGGATTTACATTAATTTCCTCTTCACACCTGCCTCCTTTATCTGCTCTCAGATAGCACCGGGCCCGCCGGCCTGCCAGCCTGCCGTTCCATTATGACTAATGGGCAGCGGAGAGCACATGCCTTTCTTTATCGTAGACAGCCACACACAGCACTATTATATCCACCGCAGGCTGTAGCACAGCAACACCCTTACCTGGGAAATGGAGGAATCCAGAGTGTTTGGACGGAAAATAATGGAACACGAAAAAAAAGACAGGTGCAGCGCCTCTTCTGCTTGTATCCATCGAATTCCAGAAACAAGCCGTGGTTTATGCGCGTCACTGTCATTTAAAACATGCCACACTTTGTACCACATATTGTGTAAGATTTAACCCTTCCCGTTTTGAGCATGGCATTTTCCATATGTTGTGTAAATTACTAATCACCATAAAGAAATCATCAATAACATTTCAATGAGGTAATCGTGTGCCACTTCGTGGTTGCCATGTCGAAGTACTTCAGCATTCTAGTGAAGGGAACATTAAACCCATCACTCACCTGGTTGTTGTATATGACCGTATGTGTGTGTGTCTGTGTGTGTGTGTCTGTGTGTGTGTGTGTGTGTGTGTGAGTGAGTGTGTCTGTGTGTGTGTGTCTGTGTGTGTGTGTGTGTGTGAGTGTGTCTGTGTGTGTGTGTCTGTGTGTGTGTGTGTGTGTCTGTGTGTGTGTGAGTGAGTGTGTCTGTGTGTGTGTGTGTGTGTGAGTGAGTGTGTCTGTGTGTGTGTGTCTGTGTGTGTGTGTGTGTGTGTGAGTGAGTGTGAGTGGGGGGTGTTATATGACCTAACATGGAGTCTGATGCCTCAGAGGCCTTGGGCTAATGGTTCGAAGCCTGGAGCTGTCAGATGTGACTGACAGAGCTAACTGCTCCGCAGAGGAGCCGCCGGGGGAGGAGCATGGGAGGACAAAGCAAACCGCTCCGTATGGTTAAGACACGGGGAGGGGGAGGGGAGATTTGACAGAAGGAGAAAAAACAAAACAGCGTCTCCTCCAGTGGTGGAGGGCAGACCCCACCAGCTGGAGAATAATTGCTGAGCTGGGGAAAGGAAAGGGAGAGAGAGAGAGAGAGAGAGACAGAGAGAGACAGAGAGAGAGGAACAGGCCCACATGATTGACTTGTCATTGATCATAATCTTAATTGCATGCACCCAAATCCCCTGGGTGTGATTTGTCCACTTGCTGTGTGCCTGTGTTTTTTTTGTACATCTAATGCGTATGGATGTACCGTGTGGGTGTGGGTGTGTGTGTGTGTGTGTGTGTGTGTGTGTGTGTGTATGTGTATGTGTGTGTGTGTGTGTGTGTGTGTGTGTGTGTG
>JAOEHI010000015.1:2708609-2721608 GCA_025447815.1 Percopsis transmontana
TGTGTGTGTGTGTGTGTGTGTGTGTGTGTGTGTGTGTGTGTGTGTGTGAGTGTGTGTGTGTGTGTGAGTGTGTGTGTACCAGGCAAAAAGCAAGGACACTTCAAGTAAGACTTAATCAGACGTTGGTGCTACAATGCAGACATGGTATTAATACATGAAACACTAATTGTTCTAAGGGGGCATTAAAATCAAAGCAATAATACATAGCCGGTACAAAACGCACGTATTTATGCAAACAAAACTTCAGTTTTTCTCCGAATGGAACACTAACATCATGGGAACGAACATTAACACAGAGAGGTATATCCATTGGCTCCACTCTGCTTTCCAAACATAATAATGTTCATGTGTTTTCTCGTATCATGTAGGGATTGATGTGTCATAAAATAGCAATCCTATAGTGAGAAACTGACCTTTCTCTAATGATTTCCTTTAGCAGTTACAGCGAAGGGATTTTCATGTACAGCGCGTGCCCTGGTATCCATTAACAGAAAGGCCAACTCCCGGAACAGTGTGGTCAGAGCCAGTGGAATTACTGCATGACTAGCAAGAGAAACTCACACCGAGCCCCGTTGTGTTCCACACAAGGCTTTAAAAGTGTCATTTGGACTGGACTGTCAGTATGGTGCACACATGGGAGGACATAAAACTGAACATTGTGACTTATCTTGTGTGTGTGTGTGTGTGTGTGTGTACGAGAAGCCTAAGGGAGCTCAGCTGCGCAACAGCAGGAAAGTCCACTAACTGCCGGTGACAGATATGACCTCTGACCCCTGGACGTCTACGCGGTCCTGCGAACGAGGAAAAGACGAGGCCCGGAACACGACTGAACACTGAGCAGAGACGATGTCGCCGACGGCAGACACGCCGACAGAACCGTAAAACAGAAACGCAAAAGTCAATCCAGCACAACAACAACAACAAAAGACAGACAGGTCTGGGTGAGCAGCTACTCCTGTGTGCCTGTACGTGAACAGACAGACAGACAGACAGACAGACAGACAGACAGACAGACAGACAGACAGACAGACAGACAGACGGGGGGGAGAGAGAGCGCAGCACGCCCGCGAGGAGCAGGAAGCAGGACAAGGTTAATGTTCTATGACAGACAGGAGCCAGCGACTCTCTTTAATGTTGCTCCCATTAGGGCGCCGTGCGTCCCACTCTTGCATCCTTTGGAGGATGCCTCTGCCAACAACTGGTGGGAGAGCGGCGGCTCGCCAGCTGGCAAACATGACATTTGCTGGCTGGGCCGCTGAACCCCAGTGGGTGACATCTGTGGAGCAGCCTTTCATCCCCGCGCCGGGTACCTGTGTGGCCCCGGGGCCCCCAGAGCCAGGATGAATGCACTCACTCTTCCTCCCAGCTGGGGTCCTCGTAGCCACAGGGCTGAGGCGTGTGCACGCAGACACACACACACCTACACACACACACACACACACACACACACATGCACGCATACATACATACGCAGATACATACAAAAATGGATACTGGATGGATATATGTCTACACACAAGAGAAAACACACACGCACACACACACACAACACCACATCTACCTCACAAACACCTCAGCACTACAAACGGCTCCCAGCGTCGACAGCTGCAGCTTCTGGGGCTTACTTTTGTTTCCCCCGCCGTTTCATCAGTGGAGGCTGACAGCTCTGCATTGTGCCGCTATTATTGTCATTTCACCACAGCTTGTACGGCTAGACCACAACACTATCAAACCCAGAGTTTGATCCAATACGCATAACGCAAGCTAGCTCTGGAGCCGGTGGTCGGACAAAACAAAGCAAGCTAAGGCAGAGCAGCGGAGAGGTAGAGAAGGGAGAGGTTTTGGGTCTAGAAGAGCCATGAGTAGCTGTTTATGGAGGAGAGAGTGTCTTAATAACCCATTAGAATCCATTGATGCTTCAATTGGACTGTTCAAAGCTCAATCTAGTATTATTGTGCTTTGCAGTTAAACCTCTTGTTGTGGTATTTCCATATGTATACATGCATAACACTTGACCAGAATTAGTGTTCTGTTTGAGATGAACTACTTCAGAGCACTTCAGCAGAAGCCACATCACCAGTCTGTGTGAATACACACCAGAGGCACGTGGGTAAACCAAACACGCTAAGCAGCAAGTGCGTTTCTTGGGTTTTCGCTCATCACGACCCCTTTGTGGCCACAACACTATAACCACAGTTTAGTACATACAGCACGAGGTAAACGTTATTGTCCTATTCGGTTCTTGAATGAGAACGTGCACTGCAGACAAAAACAAAACAAAAACATTCAGTTATGTTTACTGTCCTAACTCAGTCTGTAATGTTCTGATCTGCCTCTGTGTGTGTGTGTGTGTGTGTGTGTGTGTACCCCATTGATCTACTGATCAGTGGACTTGATCTTCAACCGGACTTGATCTTCAACCGGACTTGATCTTCGACCACTTGTTGTTATGAGTGCTTCGCAGGGTTCCGTGCTCCCGGATGACATCCCATTACCCCCGCATTAGAAAACCCTAATCACTGTGCCACCGGGACGCTAGGGCTCACAGCTCCTATTTCACTTAACCTCCAAGCAGGAGAGATCAGACTCTGATGCCTCAATGTTTGTCCCTAATTACCTCCCCACAGTGAGCCGCCACACACAATTTAATCCAATTTTCATCCCCTCTCATCTTTAACATCTCAGTGCAACGCTCATACATGCGTGATGCGCTTTACATCCACAAGCCCAAATAGTATAATCTTGCCGATGGTGCGGTGGGCAAATGCGCGGGGGGGGTGGGGGGGGGGGGGGGGTGTTAACCGTCAAATCAGGTTAGCTGCCCCCAATTGGGTCAATGTTTATTTTAAACGTTACTCAAAAAAAATTTGTATTTGAGTAACTTTATAAAGTTACTTTTCTATTCCTTCAGTTTCAGAGCGCTGCGTTTCAGCTGTGTAAACACTACTGTACGCTCACAATGGGCTGATGTTTTACAGCATGGAAAATGAGACTGCAGAGCGAACCTGTTTCTCTCTTTTCCCCAAACCTCTTCGGTCTTTTCCAACGTCTTTGTTTCTTCGGTTTGGACTGGACGCATTTCAGCACAATAAATGTCCCCATTGATACGTCGACAATAACAACCTCCGTATAAAGAAACACATATGTCAGACTGAGCATACGCGCAAGCGCGCGTGTGTGTTTGCACCCTTACCAGTGCCATTAAACTTGCGTGCATATGTTTCTATATTTGTGTGTTTTCACGTGTCAGTGAGGGGGTTCAGAACCCGTGATGGCACCCCTCCGCGTTATCCTGTGTAACACAACCCCGCCGCTCATTACTGTGTTCTCCCCGGGTCTGTTCTGGTGTTTCCGAGCCCCACCAGAGGGCCTTTGGCTCTGTGGGAGAGGTGTTGGACGCGGCCTGAGCCCGCTGTGCTCTTTCCTCCCCCCCCCCTCCGCGGGGGGAGCGCCAGGCACAGCGTGTACCCCTGGCAAGCCAAGCCTGACGAGGTAGCTGTTTGATCGGGGCAGGGGGTTGCCACGTCACACCGAACACATACACACACACAAGGTCTAGCAACATGTGCAGTCGCACAAACATCTCTGTAAGGTTGTCTCCTGGGGGTTCAACACATGTTCGGAAGACACTGTAGAGGTGAGAGGAAATGTGTGGAGCCTTTATTTATAGTATTACAGGGTCCGGATAACTATCAAAAACCACCAGGTTTAGAGGTCTGGCCGTTGTGATATATAATATATATAATAACACTGAATGCAAAAAAGTTAATATACGCATATAGAATATTCGCCTACGTCCGGATAAAGGACTGAAACCTTTGAAAGATCCGCTAAGACACGATGTGACTGTAATTCAGCATTTAACATTAACCCCCGCCTCCCCCTGACTTCACAGTTTCAGTGTATTACGTGTTCCACATTAAGTTTTGATTCGGTCATATGTTCCGCTCTCAGGTATACCGGCGATGCGTTAAATATTAAACCTGTGAATTCAAGGAGATGTCGCGTTCCATGTTTCATCCATTATGAACGTCGACACAACAATGTTGACTCTTTGAATTCTATTAGGCGGTGAAGCGGAGAAGTTGCGCAATACTTGCGACGATCGTACAAACTTCTCTCTGACGTCTGTTTGTTTCCAGAGAGTTCGCTTGGATTCTTTTAGGATATGACATTGTTTTGTTTTTTTTGGTGTGTGTTGTGTGGTGTGTGTGTGCACCACCTCTTCTTTTTTTGTTATCTGAGAGTATCATGTATTTTCACAGAACCACCATAACTCTCAGCAAACGCATACACACACGCACGCAGACACACGCGCACACACACACACACACACACACACCCAGAGCACTAAATCAAAACCCCTAAATCAAAGTGCCACTGCCTAGCCTACACATATCAGATTGAAACAACAGAAAGAACATTGTCTGTGTCTCCAGTCATCCAGCTCTGTTCAGCAAAAACATCAGCAGCTCTCACAAGTCTCCCTGCAGTCCTGAACTCTCCCTCTCTCTTAAAGGCAGTCAGGGGAGACAGAGAGTTCTGGAGGAGGGGATTGGGTTACCATGTCATAAATCTCCAGTTCACCCTTCAGTGTGTGCTCAGGCAGGCAGGCAAGCAGGCCGGGCTGTTAGCATCACTGTCTTTGGGAATGCCGGCATGTTCCCCACAGGAGATAGAGAAAGATAGGCCTGGCGCCTTTCTAGGAGTCTCTCTCTCTCTCTCTCTCTCTCTTTCTCTCTCTCTCTCCCTGCTTATCTGAGTGAAACCACAATAGGCCTTTGTACATTGTAGACTTTATTGTGTACTACTGTAGAGGACGATATGCAGTAAGTGGCTTTAGCTACAGTAGGTACTGTACAAAACTAGCCGTGCGAACGAGCTAGCTGTACGGACCCGTTGCTGTAGCCATTACCGCAAATGTATTTATTGAATCCATGTGAAGTTTTTCAATTGAAGCATGAGCATTTCTAGTTGTTGTTTCACTTGTGTTATTTTACAAACAGTTTTGAACCATGTAATGGTGTCATGTGATTCAGTGCCATGTGATTAGCTCAGCTCCATGTATCTTGTTATTGTTAGCTAAATGGCAGAAAGAGTCTTAGTAGAGGTTAAAGCTGGGTTCAGGTACCAGAGTAGCAACAAACAACTACAGTATCTGCTATTTAGTTATCATGGAGGAGTGAAGGCCTGCCACATTTCTATGGAATATTTGTGCTTAGTATGCATTGTTTAACCTACATAGCAGAACTCTGCACAACCAGATAACCTATAAAAGATATAAATGTACTGCGGGCTTCACTGGTCTGGTACAAACTCATGTATCATTTATTTCAGAGATTTTGGGCTGCAAAGGTCAAACTTTATCAATCTGCAGAGTACTGTCAGCCATTCACACTGAGTTCACCATAAATCTAATCTGCTGGAGGCTTCACAACCTTGATCATTGCAGAGGGACAGAGGTTGTGGCCTTTCATGTATTTTTTTCAGGTCAGGTAAATTGGAGAGCCGGCAACTGTAATAGGAAAAAGCCTTGGAGACACTGAGTCCCCGGACAGAGAGAATAGCAATTATTCTGGAAAATCAATTTTCGAGGCAACCTCTCTCTCTCTTATCGACCGAGTGCGTCCTCGGAGGTATAGAAGGTGACAGGAAAATTTATATCCCAGATTCTATTAGCCGATCTCCATTTGCTGAGCGCATTTCAGAGAGGCCCCTCGTTCAGCTTACATTTGGACTGGGAGTAAACATCAGAGCCGTGCATATACACCCCTACTCTCTCACAGCAGACAGTGTGGATTGTAATTGATTTTTTTTTGTACTTTCTATAAAGTAGCTCATTCATTTTCATTGATATAGCTCTTGTACTGACTCAATATCCTATTAGAAATCCCATTTGCTCACTGGGTTAAGAATGCATACTGTTAGAGAACGCATCAGCTCAGGAAAGACTGCTTATGAAATAGACTCCTGTTGTACGTACTCAGTACCAAGATGCGCTCAGTGATTTCCATCCTCTAAAGGTATTTATAATAACGGCTACTATTTGTGTGCATGTATGCGTGTCCTCTGTCTATTCCCACACTCATATCAGAGTATATTTTCCTAGTGTGAAAAGCCTCTCGTTGGGGGACATTTTGCATATGCCACCTAGAACCAGCAGTTATTCTTGTGTTTATCCCATTAACACGTCAAGCCATTATGCAAACTGGCTACAGTTAGGGCTGTCTAACTACATGCCCCCTACAATTCCCCCTTTTCTCTACCTGGTTCTGTTAGCATCTCTCTCTCAACGCATCATGAGTGTGCATGTGTGCCTGCTCTGATTGGAGCTAATACATCTCCCTTATTTGGAAGAACTATGGGTTCCTTTAGCGTGGACACCGCACTGCAGCCAACCAGCATGGCACACACAAACACACAGAGTCTCTCTCTCTCTCTCTCTCTCTCTCTCTCTCTCACCCTAGGCCTAGCGGGGGAGGCCTTTTGGATGATTAACTATCCCTCCTCAAGAGGTATATTATATGTTGTCTCTTACACGCATAGTTTCATGCACCCAACACACACACACACACAGACACATACTCATACTCATACTCATACGCACACACATACACACACACACACACACACACACACACACACATACACACTGTACATAGATACATACACGCATACACAATGCAATGAATAAAGTAAAAAAGGCCACTGTGTCTCAATTTCCTGATGCTGCAATAAAAATCAAACAAAAAAAACAACAGGATTGGAGAGTTTAAAGAGCCGATTCAGAGAAGTAGCATTTGCTTTTGGTTACCAGGGACCCTCTGCCGTGGGCGGGCTCGGGCTCCGCGTGAGAGTAGGCTGGAGCCTGGCCTCGTTTCCATTCCCCCCTTTGTCTCCCCTTCTGTCCCCTCTTCCCTTTTTCGTCTCAATACCCCTCCTCCTCCTCCGTCCCTCAGAGAAGGATAAACGTGTCCAGCATTTCAGGGGGGTTGGTTGGAGCGGGAGGGGGGGTTATTTGGTGAGAGGATTGCCGAGGAGTTGACTGTTGAAACAGATGCTGGCGTGTGTGTGCCACCTAAGTCAACAGGGCCAGTCTCCGGACCCGATGTTGCTCGCTGATAGGCCCCTGCCCACAGAGCCACTGAGTCTAGACTGCAGATGTTTTCAGACACACACACACACACACACACACACACACACACACATACAGATACACAAAGTTGTACTCCTAATGCTAGTCCAATGTAATATTTACACAAGATGATAGCTGTTCATTTGCACAGGATGAAAAGGAGATTAAAAGACATGTTATGGATGGCCCTCATTTGACCGACTGAGAACATCTTTAAGTGGGTTTGGAGCACAGGCAACAAACATTTGGACATTTGGATTTAGTTAGCTAGTGGCCAACAATGCTTATTAGTGTCACCGTTGCATTTTGGGGAGAAAAAAACAAACAAACAAGCAAATGAGCACACTGCATCAATTTACAGTACATGTTTACCCAAAGTCACCCATTCACACACGAGCATACACATACAATACATTTGCACACATGCTATTCTTGCTAACCAATGCTAGTCTAAGCCTCTGTTGCTGTAACACTCAATAGCGCTGTTTAGAAGAATCTAAACATTTGAGTAGACACAAGGTTTTATTGTGCAATTAAATAACTAAGTCCTCTCCTCTTGAAACTTTCAAATAAACTGAAATAAACAGAAACATATGCTGGCTACATATGCTCAACGTAGCTTTATTTAGAGTGTTCTATAGCGCTGCAACTACAAGAGTGTTTTTGTGAGAAAGACACATGGGTAAATCGCAACTGTTACAAAACACGAAGCGGGGAAGGAGGGAAAAGTAAGAGTGAAAGTGTTCGGAGCACAGATGCACCCGCTCCTCTCTCCTGCTATCTCCTGCGCTTGTGGGTATACTGTCGATCCAGCTATTCTTGTTGGTTTGTTAATTGTTTGTCACCCACCAGGTGCCATCTGTCTGTAGTCCCACGGTCCCCGAGCCATGTGGGCAGGCCTGCCTGGCGCCTGCCAACGTCACTGACCTGCAGCAACCGTCCACACCTCCGTCACACACCTCCTGATCCGTCTGGGATAAATAGCTTCTCCCTCTACTTCTGTGCCGCCATCGCGGCTCCCCAATCTGTCCTGTGTTAGAGAGGGAGGTGTGTGTGTGTGTGTGTGTGTGTGTGTGTGTGAGTGTGTGTGTGTGTGTGTGTCTTGGGGGGGAGAGAGAGGGATGGGAAAGAGAAGGGAAACAGACAGGAGAATTAGCAAGAGAGACGTGGAGGGATGGATGGATGAATAGATGGACAGATGGATAGATGGACGGGTCAGTTGGTAAATCAGATATGCCCTATGTGTGCCTGTAGGAGAAAGGGGGAGCGGGAGTTGAGAAAAGCTAGAGAAGTGAGTCAATGGATAACATAATACATGCTATAATGTGTTTTCAGGTACAGTATGTCGTTGCTTGTTGTTGTTTCTGGGCCGAGAGACACAGGTCGTTTACAGCCTCCCTGTGTTGTCCTGCCACCACCAGTCTTGGAATGAATCTAAATCGTATTTAAAAACCTTCCATGAAGCGTTTTGGCTTCTTCTCTGTGCACGTCCCAAAATGTGACCAGTAAGAAAAGAGACCAGAAGAATGAATTTGCATGAATTTGAGATATTCCGCTATTGGCATCTCACTGCTCTCCGAGCCCCTCCGCCAGGCGAGGGAGGTCACCTTCACCTGAGCCTGATGTTGGGGCAGCTGTGTGTTGAAAAATGAGATCAGCTGCTCGCTCACCAGGACACATGCGGCAGTTTGGAGGTACCCTGGGCCTATTGTACCCGCCAGCATACGGTGCCCCCCGTGCAATAAGGACAAAGCGAAAAAGCCACCCCCGCCCTGCCGGCTTGCCTGCCGTCCCGGGGCATGTTGGGTCACCTTGACGACTCGCCCCAGTGAGGGTAGCTGCACCCCGCTCCAGGGCGATGAAGAAGGCAGCGTGGGTAATGAGGCGTTGCCATGCAAGGGGAACAGCTTTTGACTACCCCCCCACCCAACCCAAGCCCCTTCATAAACTCAAATAGAGGCACACATGAAGACACACACAGACTCGCACTGGGTAGTGTGTTTACTGAGGGAACAACAGCTTGTTGGCCTAACCTCTGAGGAGCTCTTAGTTTAGGAAGGAGGAGTTTCATGCTTGAGGACAGCCGTTAGCCGTTAGCTACTCGCACCAATGTAGTTTCAATAACAACAGAAGGCCTACAATAGTCATGTTATAGTGGCAATGTGTCATAAAAAGGACTTTTGCCACTGTTTAAAAGCACTAAATCTTGGGATAGGATACTGGGGCTTAACAATTCTCGTGCGATTCTTTTTTTTTTTTAGAATAAAACGTTTAACGCTTGCCTGCTGCCTGGATCTAGTCCTATCCTTTCACAGTGACTGTGTTACAAGGGTTATAGAGCGGTTGTTGGTCGGCCCCAAGGTCCAAATCCCTGGAAGAGCTTTTTGTTTGGAGGGGCCAACACATCTAGCTGAGAAAATAGTGTAAATCAGTCACCCGTAAAACATCTAATTTTCTTTCCAAATACGCCCTCGATATAATGATTGACAGGGATGAGGTTTACTCATTCTGCATCTTGGCCTCATAAAGTAAGGGAAGGTACAGTATTCACTCATGTTGATTCAATGTTAAACATTTGCTAATGGCCTCCGAAACTGTGCGGTGTCCCAGGAAGCCACCGGAATGTTGGGACAGCACTGCTTCCTAGTTGAGCGAGAGGCAGTGAAAATTCCTGACCGGCGTTTAGACACACTCACACAAACGTTCTGCACTCTTACTCACTGACTCACACATGCCAACCACTGCTGGAGCCAGCATGGAGAAGGCTGCAAAAAGATTATAGCTGAGAGTCAGGATGTAGGCTGTGGCGAAGAAGCCCCATTATATTTTCCTCTTATGCTTTATCAGAACCACTATACACTGTGTGTACTTTACATGTTGGACCGCACTGGTAAAGAGACACAGACATACAAGGGAAAATACGGAACAAAAGACAAGAGAATGAGTCCAACAAAAACGGCTATGACCCTATGGTTGGTTAATGAAAAAATCTGAGAACGTGGCAGTTGTTGACCATATAGAGAAACGAAATTCTGAAGTTTGTTTTTCATTTGCTTAGCTTGTTTTAAAAGGAATTACTATAACTTCCATAGAAAGAGAGGGTTCTGCTTGAAATCTGCTCTGGTAATACAATACAGTGGCTTTGTTCCAACACAAAATTGTGGGTTCCAGGAGGAACGTAGTAAATGTGGCTTATCATTAAGTGTTTTGTTATTTAGCTGTAATTTGCAATTTATGTGTTTACGGCTTATGACGTTGAAGTGGATTAAGGTGCTTGCATCTAACATGAAACGACTTGTAAAATGTAGCTTGTTATCTTCTGCAAAAACCTCAGAGGGTTCCAGTTCATTATTCAGCCATTCCTCCTCTTTGCAATTGGAAACAGCCCTTTAGAAATATAAATCGCTCCAAATCTTGGAGACCACCCTAAAATTCCACAAACCGTGCACCCAATCGGCATCAGGCCATTCAGGCATATTGTAGAAAATTTAGTGTGGAAAAGTTTGTTTTTATTTCACTGTGTTCTACGAGGAGATTCCTGCCTTCCTAGTTCTGTCATCTATGACTAGTAAGACCCAAATCTCCTGTAAGCATTGCCACGGAGTCTGGCAAATCTGGTCCAAAATGCTACCGGAGCCAAATTCTGCTGGCCAGTAATCCAGTAACACTCCTACATGGAGATGAAACCAGAGTTGGGGCCGAGGCAGGGACCGGAGCTGGATCTGGAGCTGGCGTAGGGCTACAACGACAACGAACGCCAGCAGCCCTGAGAAATTAATACCAGCGCTGGGGCCTCACTGGGGTCCAGCATCACCGGGAGTCTGGCTCCAGCTGGAGTCAGAGAGACGGAATGGAAGACTAGAAATTATGTCACGAAGGCAGAGGTGGCTTCTGGGCCCCTGTGCCAGCGCTAGAAACTCCCCTATCTGGAACTGAGACTGGAAAAGCAAAGACAGAGCGACGTTCAGAGGTAAAGCATCCCCCCCCCCCCCCCAATAGTGTAAAATCATCCAAGAGATATTTCCCCAAAGACGCCAAGAAACAATAGACTTTAGGTACACTGACTTGGTCTAACTCAATACATGTAATTATCCTCTGTCGTCTCTCCAGCTAATCAGCTTTCATTCAAATATAATTCCTATTGTGAACAGATGCAACGGCCTCACATCACAGGACTGAAGGGGAGGAGAAATATGACAACATGGAGGAACAACGGGAAGACAGTGTCTCTTTGCTAGCACATGAGCTACAGTATGTGCAACCACAGCTTCCAAACAAAACCACAGCTCCTTAGGATGTTATGCACATCCTATTGGGAGAAAGTTGCCAAATACTTAATTTGATTTCAGACAGTGTTTTAAATCATCCTCGAGTAGTAATTCAATCATTATGAAATGCTGGATAAAACTCGGGACACAAAAAATACATGGGATTTGCTTGATCAGATGCAGATGTGTTAGACGTTTGCATTTCAATTAGATGTGCATTTGATTCCCCTTCTGTCATAGAGTAGCTTAATGCACTTCAAAATAAAGTCAATAACATTGATCAGTTAAAACTACAGTCTATGACTTTCCAGTCATACTGTATGGTACAGTATGTAGTACTGACTTACCTCTCTGTTGGACCTCCCACTACTGACAATACATTTTTTTGACAGATTATAGTAAGTAGGGATAGGCTGAATTGTTAATGCGTTAGCACAATCCCTGATAAATAGCAGTCAAACAGATGAATGTATCATTACATTAAGTAAAAGTAAAATCACACTAAAAGTGTTTTCCGTCATCAGTCAAGTCCGTTTATGAACTCTGATCTAGATCCTGTGTGTCCAATCACAGCAATGAGATCTTAAACATCAGGAAACCATTTACATTGCTTTGGGGTATAGGGTGTTTCAAAGTATATTAGCAAAGTTATGACAACAGGACACACACACACACACACACACACACACACACACACACACAATTCAAATATGTGGTTTCTTAATACTATAATGCCCTAGGGGGGTAATATTAAATAGATTGATGGATTTAAAACAGGGTACTACTGGATTAAATATCAGAGCTTCTGTAAAATGGCAATATATTAATCTGTCAAAAGATTTGACAAAAAGTGTGATTTAGAGTATTTCATCCTCTAATCAATGAATCCATTTGAATAGTTGTATTGTATAAATCTATCCATATCTTGAATGATAGTAAACCCAGGCACATTTTTGCCAACACCAAGCCCGACATCGTTTCAATAAGGATGTTTGTTTCTCGTTCCCATAAATATGATATGCTCAACTTGGAAGGCGTCCAAACCCAAGACTTATGACAACAAATTGTGAATTGGTGGACTAATATTTCCTCCAAAGCGTCTAATTGTTCTCGTCCTGGAGGAGGAGTAATTCATGTACATTCAATGGGAACATTTAATATTTTATGTTATAGAAAGAATGGAGTCATTGTGTGAAGTACAATACGGCTGTATTTTATACTATTTTCTTTCACCTGAACTTTTAAGGCAAACACAAACATAACCAGGACAACCAGGAGAACAAACACACACATTTCCCCACCCCCCTGACGCACTCCCTACCAGCACATAGTCCTAAAACCGACCAGGCTTGAAATATGACATGTTTAATACGTCCTACAACCGCGCCGAGTGCGATAGGGTTACTAGAGCAACAGTGGCCCTGTCCCGGCCTGTAGCAGCGGCCCGTGGAGCAGCTTTGTGAACGTAACCCGACGTCCGCTGGGCTCAAAACCAGGAGGCAGGAGAAGTGTGTGTGTGTGTGTGTGTGTGTGTGGGGGGGGGGGGTCCCCCCCATACAATGGGGGCCCGGGACCGTGGGGTACGACCACCCCCCC
>JAOEHI010000015.1:2731959-2759640 GCA_025447815.1 Percopsis transmontana
ATCCTTGAGCAAGATGCCTAACCCCTACCTGCTCCATGTAATAGCACCATGTAATTGTAAGTCGCTTTGGATAAAAAGCGTATGCTAAATGCTGTAAATGTAAATAAAATAAAAAAATCCAACAAAACTGGAGTTAGTGAACCAGTGGCAAGACTAACCAAGACAGTTTTGGTGAGTTTTACATTTTTGTTGTCGAGTTTGGATGAGGTGTGTTTTTCGACGAGCTAACATGGTATTTAAGTTTGTCTTAGTTCAGAAAAAAAGGGAAACTTGATTTTAAAAGCTGTATGGTTGGTTTCTTTAGTTTAATAAAGAAAAAACGTGTGTAAGTATATTTTCTCTTTTGACATTTTGTGAGTTTATTCTCTGTTTATTGAGTAACTGTCGAGATACAGCCAACGCCATGACCAATTTAAGTTAATTTTTGTGTAGTAAAACAGGATAGTTATTACAATGATTGCGAAGTTACAAGAATGGCTCATACAATTTTTACAGAAGGTTGGAGTGGAGTTGGATTCTACATTGGTGTGTGTGTAGCCGTAGGAGACAGCCCGCACACCCTGGATATTAGATGGCAAGCCTCACCCAAGGAATTCTTATCTACACGGATTGAAAGACATCCCAGTGACCGGATCACCTGCATACGGTTTGACTTACCCAAATAATGCTTCACCACAGTTGCGGTAGGATTGTGAGTTTTTTCCTACCTCTCAGAGTTGGAACTAATTGTACTGAGATACTGAACTGAACTGGAACTAAAAGAATATCCTGCATGAATGTGACATTTAAGGTTTTTAATTGCCAACGTTGTACTGCATTGATGTTTGAGTTGAAGGGTGAATATTGATTGTGTTTCTTCTATAAAGGTTAAAGGGTCAATTAATTAAGACATTTTTTTAAGGGTACTTACCTGTTTAAGGGTACTTACCTGAAACAAGAAATAAGTTAACTTGAAAGGAAAAATAGCTCAAATAAATAGGACTAACCTGTTAAATTAAAGATGTTAACATAGGAAAATACAGACTGGTCTTAAAGAACTAGTTGACTAAATTAACTTGAAAGTACTGTACTGAACCTGTAACAGCTCCTGAGAGGTTGCTCAGTACTGTAGCTGACCCCTGTTCTCAGACCCCCTGCTGGAGAAACTGAGGTCCCATTGTGAAGTTTAATTGTGTCACATTATCCTGATTAAATTAACCTTGTGCACTGCACCCCTTACAATACACTGTATGAGGGCCAGCCAGGCATCCACACCAGTCAGTGAATAGCTCCTGATAGATAGATAGATACACAAAGTGATTGGCTCTTAAGTGACATGCTAGCTTTCATCATTTGACAGGAGATGTCCAGGCCCTCTGAGATGTTATGGAGATGTTACAGACATCAAGACATCATTGCACAAGCGCTTCTCCAGTTTAATAATCATTATCTGACTTCTCTTCAGCTGCAATAAAGTGCCCTGCCTGACTTTCACAGGTTTTTATATGGTTGCCGTCATTTTCAAACCTACAAAACTCAAATTGTTTCCTTTAACAGTACTCTAAATGACGGTTGGCATGGCCACCCTGTGTACAAAATATCACAAATGTTACACAAAAAAAAAACTGGTAGGAAAATGTATGGTATGTTATGATGTGTCCAAAATTTATGTAATGATATAGTAATCACCATATTTTCAATTCCCTGATGGTAAAATATCTTATACAAGAGACCCGCCACATTCACCCCTCCATCTCAAACAATAAAGAAATAGTATTAATAACAATAAATAATGAACACCGGCAGTGAAACCAATTACAGGAAAGCCCAAGAATAAATGACTTCACTTTGTTTATTCAGCCTCCCCTCTGTGAGAACACGGTGGTAATGGAACGAATCTCGAACACAGAAACTTCTACAACAATTTATAGGAGTCAGATTTATTCTCATCGAAGTAGGTTATAAAACAAATTCCTCAATAAGGGTTTATAGAAGCTTAGTATTCATATTCAAATCTGGGCGCGCAGTGGCTGCGGTGAAGATATGAATGTGATCGTACAGCTTAGCAGACACTATTCATCTTTAGAGGTTTTTAGGTTAAGAATGCATATTATACACCATAATCGACTGGAGAAATTCCCACTGGCAAGAGACAGATAGTTTACAGGTGTAGAAAATGGTCTACTTTTACATGAGCCTGGGTGTGTGTGTGTGTGCGTGCGCGTGTGTGTCAGTGTGGGATGTATTGCTCAAAGCATGTGCGTTGGTGCGTTTGGCCATTTGTGTGTGTCTGTATGCATGTGTGTGCTATGTAGTTTACAAATACAAGTGTGTGCATATACATATACATATACACAGTAAGAGTATGCGTGTTTGCGTGCGCGCCCGTGAGTGTGTGTATCCAGATCACCAGCTGACTTTCCAAGGGCACCATCAGCAGCCTGAGATAATGCCTCTCTGTCCCATCTATGGATGGCTGGCGCCTGGCAATGCTATCAGTGGCTGGACCTGGGTGCCTGTGTACCTCTCACACACGCACACACGCATTGGGGGCCTTGCATCAGGCTTCAGGCCAGCCTGTTGGACACACAGCTCTCTCTCCCACTCCTATAAGCAGCGAGCTCCTCCCCTGCCACCGAGCAGAGAGACCCACTGTTTAAAAAACAGGACAAGGGAGAGCGACAGTCCCGGGGACAGCGGCAGATATGTACTGTAGCCCTCGTTAAACAGGGATAATGGCGCGCGCCTTGGGTGGAACAGTCGGGCCTGGATATAGGCCTGGGAAATTCCCTGTGATGAATGTGCTCCATCTACTTTATGTCCACATATTGACACGGCCATGAATTTCCATGTCAAATCCCTCAGCAGGAAGTAGCCCGGGGGCTGTGAGTATGCCCCCCCAACCCCCCCAAAACACACACCCACACCTTCTCCTCTCTCCCTCTCCTCCCCAAATCTCCACTCCTCTGTCCCTGTGTCTGTTGCCCGGTCGTTTTCAACCCCCAGCCTTCTTCTCCTCTTCTTCTAGTTCCCCCCCCCCTCTCTCTTTCCCTCCCCCTGCCCCCCTCTCCTCTCCTCCCCCTCCCCCCCTTTGTCTGTATGCCGGCAGCCTCCATCGATTGATTTCCCCTCACTGTGACACATTTGGTGCAGCCGCATGTGGCCTATTAATTATATCCACAGCAGACTCTCGTCATGCTTCTCTTTCCCCAACAATCGCATCCCCCATCGCACGCAGACATACAGTACGTGCGCACGCACGCGCAAACAAGCACACACACAGACACAGACAGACGCATGTTGTGTACACAAGCGCAGGCGTTGTACCCCTTCTCCCCCTTAATGACATTGTACCAGAGGGGACCGGGGCGGATCTGCGCTCAGGGCCCCCTCTCCAGATATCCGCTGACGGTCCTGGGATGTGACAGAGAGGCAGACAGCGTCTGAGGAGCGGTGCACCTTGTTCAGTCCCGCTGCGCTTTTACGGACATATAGTTATATGTGACAGCGACACCAGACTGCTGTTGCCGGATCTAAGGTGTGAGGGTTTATGTTGATAAAAACAACATGAACTCGAAATTGATATTGCTCAGGAAGGAATGATTTCTGAATAGAATATTATTTGAATGAATATATCAAATATATAAAAAATAAATAAATAAATACTAGCATAATAACAGGGTAAAATTCATGTTTTGCACTCATATGCACACCCCCCAAAAGTGTGTAACTGGCACAGGGACCCATGTTTTCATTGCTCTTCCCCTGACCAAATAAATAAATAAATAAATATATAAATAGGCCACACTACCCCTTTAAAGAGTCTCTTTGGTGCCATGGTGACACATGACGGGTATGGCGGGGGAACTCAAACCTGCGACATTTGCGCAGGGGCAAGCCGCCAGGAGCGGTTGAGGTCAGCGCCGCGCTGCATGTAATCGGGCTAACATCTGTTAGCCATCATGCGTGCGGCCCCATTTAGACTCCAGAGTGGACTTACAGCCCGAGGAGGCTTCCTGTATCCTTACTCCCTGGGCTTTTAGCAGCCCTGCTCCAAATGGTGGCCGACGGACAGACACAGGGCAAGAGATAGAGAGAGAGAGAGAGAGAGAGAGAGAGAGAGAGAGAGAGAGAGAGAGAGAGAGAGAGAAGAGAGAGAGAAGACAGAAAGAGAGAGAGAGAGAAAGAGAGAGAGGGGGGGGGGTAGAAACTGACACGTACTTGACAGAACACAACAGCACTTAGCACATCAGGCTTTTTCCTGTTGTCTGTGTCTGTGTGTGTGTGTGTGTGTGTGTGTGTGTGTCTGTGCCTGTGTACATTAAAGACAATACAATAAGCCTTCACTGCGGGTCTCTTTCAGCCTCAAATCCCGGCTCTTTCAATGTAGCTTCTTAATCGCTGTAATTTCCAAATTAAGAGGCGCCCGGGCCAAGTCCGCGCTCCTCATTCGCACTAGACAAGAGTCCCATCATCTCCCAAGACAGAGCTCCGTCGAGAGACGCTTTAAATATTAGAGCGATAAGCGAAGACAATCCGTCGTAATGAAAACAAGCGGCGCGCTAAGCAGCTGCTGTTCAGGATATAGTGGGGGGGGGGCAGATTAAAACCAGATTACAGGGCCCGTCCCCTCCAGGGGCTCCATATTCCAGATTGATAACGCGAGATCAACCTGGAGATTTTCATATGAAAAGATGTTTTTCCCCCCGTCAGCAGAGATTAACGGCTGTTGTTATTCATTAACTTTTTCCCGCTCAAAGCCTCGCTTTAGCCCGCTGCCAGGCGCTGTAAGCAGAGCAGAGACAGGGAGGGAGGGACAGAGAAGATGTGGTTGGAGTGCAGATGGAGGAGAGAGGAGAGGGGGAGAGGACAGGGGGAGAGGACAGGGGGAGAGGACAGGGGGAGGGAAGAGGAGAGAATGGAGAGCACGTCTCAGTGAGAGGCATTTCTTGGCGTGAGAGGCGAATCGCGAGCAAACGTGCATTACATCCCAGCGTAAACAAAAGACGAGCGGCTCATGCATTATTCAGCAATTCAGTGATACTGAACAGAACATGCATATACAAAATACCTTACCCATACGATCATCTGGAGTGTACACTTGCTTATACCGTATACGCCGCTGTTGAGATGCTTATCGGCTTGATCGCCAGAGCGGGGCTCGTTCATACAAGTTAATGTGGGAGGATAAAAACTCAAAAACAGTGTTTCTTTTTCCTTCGCTTCGTTTGCTTTTCTGTCTAAAGATGCTAATTCATTAAAACAACCCTCGTGCCCTCCACGTTGCAACTCACTCGTCCGATTTACATCAAAGAGGTGAAGCTTCACCTCATTCAATTCTCATTAACGGTCCATTTCAAAAGTTACGGCGCTAAATTATCGCACTTTTCATTTCTTTTCAATGTCATTCCACCATTATTCCCCGACATTTACTCGTTACGAGAAGTGAAATGATAGAAATAAATAAATAAAATCCACTATCCTCTCAGTGGAGGCAAAATTAAAACCCACCCCATTTGTTAATCCCATTGACACTATCTGATTCATTTTGCAAGCAGCCAAAGTAATTATAGCGTCAGAGATATTCTTTATGGGTCCTTGCCCATTGCCTTGCTCTATAATTAGAGAGAACACAGCAGCACAGCACCCGGCAGAGGGGGGGGGGTCGAAGGGGTGGGGGGTGGGGCAGTCCCCAATGATAGACGAAGGGACCATTAAAGTGGAAAAAAAATACTGGGCCCCGAACACCTCTGGCTATCGATCTCAGCACATGGCCATGCAAATGTCAGTGTGTGTGTGTGTGTGTGTGTGTGTGTTGTAGAACGATGGCGTGTGTTCGCAGGCGATCCCGTGCCAGAGAGGAAACATCCCACAGGGTGAATCAATAGATAGTGCTGGATAATGGAGGCCTGTTCAGGCAGCTGTGTCCTGCCTCTCCCTGTAGTTGGCTGGCTGGCTAGCCGAGGGACTGCAGCTAGCCCGTGTAGCATCCCCGCACCTGCCATTGCCTGTGACGCGCCGGTCAACGGGCCATACGTGGTTACAGCTCAATTCACACAATTATCACACACACACACGCGCGCAAGAGCGCACGCGCGCACACAGACACGCACTGGTAGACGGACATGCATAGGTACAGGTGCAAACACAAACGCGCTCGCAAACACACAAGTGTGCCATTCCCGGTCGCAATGCAATCTGCCAAATGGAAGGCTAGGGCCTTCCTAAACTCGCGCACATGCTCCACGATTCACACACACGCCTGCCCGCAAAAGAAGAATTGTAATTTTCTTGTTCCAGGTGGCTGTTAGTGAGTTTAATATCAGGGGTCCTTATGAGCAGCACATCTGATATAAAACCATCCCCTGATTAGGTTTTGTGTAGTAAATCGGCAATGCTTCTTGCAGGCGGTTTGCCCTGCTTTTTTTGGCTAAACATTTTTTATAGTTCTGACTTAATAATTTGTTTGCAATTGAGCAAAGAAAAACATCATATTCTGAGACAAAGCATTGTTTCCTGCATGGCATATACCTCCTCTATTTTATTGGAAAATATTAAGAATAATCTTTTTCTCTCTCTCTCTCTCTCTCTCTCTCGCACACACTTCATAATCAATAACAATAAAAAATCATTCTTTGTATCTCGTTACCTTAAGTGCAGCTACTATTGATCTTTATTTTACGACTTAACAAAACAGCCAATACATTTTACCAAGTACCCATATCACCGATGGAAATTATCAGCAGATTACAGCTATACATCAAAATCTGACTGATGAAATCTCTCACACTCGTCAGTTCTATTAAAAAGGATTATATTTAGGAGTCCATCTGATTAAATTCTTAATTAAAAATAAAATGCAATGAAAGCAAAGGGATGAGAAATATGGTATGAGATTTCTTTGTGTTATGTAGATATACGACATAATGATTTGGTTTTGGACGGATTTCTCCCAGTATAAAGAATTGTATCGTATCTCACGTCTGGTCATTGGTTTCACAGTTTATATTCTTTCCAGCTCCAACCGCCTGCACGGGTTTCAGTTCTGGTGCCACCGCTGATAAAGGGCTGGCAAGGATCAGACGAGAAATAATCCTTAATTAAAGAGCCATGAAAAAAAAAAAACACCTCAACTTTGTAATTCACACATTTACACATAGCCTTAGCTGGCCTGATGTGCTGCATCTAATGACAACGGAAAGTGGACAACAGTTAGCATTTATAGTCCCATCAATACACAAATAAATATATAGTACACAAATAAAAAAAATAAACAAACAAACAAGCAAAACAAATATACATACATAAATACATTGTTTCTCAAGTAAAATCCCTAATTCCTAAAATATTAGCATATTTAAAAATTGCCAGCCCGTTTTACGTTCCCCCTCAGGGTGAAGCCTAACTGACAGGCAGGCAAAATGCAAAATGCAAAATGCAAAATGCGCTGGTCTTAACTGTGCACAGTCAAATCCTTTAGCGCCAAATAGCCTATAGCGAAACGCTCACTTAAATGTAGCAATATTAGTCACTAGCTAGCATTTTACTAATGGCCAGTATCTAAAATGTACAGTCATAAAGTGTCAGTATCGTTCAACTCACCCAGATGTCAGTATAGCCCCGAGATAGCTAGATATGGTCACATATACATTATGTAAAGACACACCAGTCTCCTTTGCAATGCATCATCAATAAGCAAGAAGTTAAATAACTATAAGCAAGGATGAAAATGCACAATGTCACAAAGTGGACGCTAACAAGAAGAACAGTACATTTCTTAAAAACTAGTGGTCTAGGTGTTGGACTCCCAGCCAGAAGGTCATGGGCTGGAGCCCCAGAGTTGGCCTACCTGTAAGGATCTTTGAGCAAGATGCCTAACCCCGACCTGCACCATGTAACTGTAAGTCACTTTGAAAAAACGTCTGTTAAGTTTCCTAATTGTAATTATTGATAATTTACCCAGATCTATCTCGCGATGCTCTATATTTTGTGTACATGATCCTTGGAGAGAGATGACAGCAACGACCTGTGGATCCACAACTCTGAATGGACATGATACCCAACACTGTCCCGGTGTCCAACCAGGTCAGCCATGAACAACTGGGTCATGCTTAGACCCACTGTGAATGCTCAGAGCCACAGCCGTGCAATGAACACCAAGCTACTTGTGTGTGTGTGTGTATGTGCAGACTTCACATCAGCTAAATGGAATGTCATTGAACCATGTCACCGTGGCGATCAATAGCCATAGACATCTGGCGAGTGTTGGTATGTGTGTGTGTGTGTGTGTGTGTGTGTGTGTGTGTGTGTAGGTGGGCACAGGTATTGTGCAAACTCCTCTGAGTCATGTAACATTGTACTGCTTTGAAACAGAATAGGAGAGTTCCTGTAATGTTTTATTCATGGCAACTTCAAAGATATGTTCTAAGCGCAGGTGTCAAAGGGCCCGTATTGCGTGTCATGCCCAGGTATTGTTCCCAAACCGCCATCCCGTGGCCTGGCAAAACGATGCCATCTCTCAGAACATAACTGTAGTAATGTTGTTCTAATCGATTACTTAAAAGCACCATTAGCTACTGTTCCTAGCCAATTAAAACAAGAAAATAAGGGAGAGAGAGAGAGAGAGAGAGAGAGAGAAAGAGAGAGAGAGAGAGACAGTCTGAGAGACAGACAGATACGTGTGCGAATGCAGAAGCGGAGAGAGTGTGCGTGCTAGTGTGAATAAAGAGAAAAAGGGGAGTGGGGGGGAGGGGAGGGGAGGGGAGAGTATGCTGAAACCCACTCAGACCACCTGCTCATCAGTTCCTCTGGCACCGCAGATACTGTCATTGTCCACACACACAGACACACACGCACACACACGCACAAAACAAAAAAACACTAGGCTGAAATATAAAAATCTCCCGGTGTGCTCGCAGAAAGCCTTTCCCAGTCCCTCCCACATCAGATGCTGGGCACACAGACTTGATTTAAAACTGTTAGGTGCCGTTCAATATGGGCCTGGTCCGCCGCCAAGTTGCAGGCTGTTCTCAGACGGTTCCGCTAACTTACCTGCTCTATACTCACGGTCCGCTTGCTTCAACAAGGACATTTTCTTTACTCTTTACATTCAAGAGGTCATGTTTTGGCCCCGTAGTTGATCATTAGTTAATTCTGCTTCATTAAAATAGATTCTTATCAAGCATGAATCATTTCTGCCTGGGACTTGAGTTTTTGCACCAGCAGGGAAAAAGGCAATAAGTCATAATATTGGCAACAGCAAAACAGCACAAAATAAAACACAGAACACGTTAAATAAAGAGAAAGGTCGTGCAGTCTGCCTGCAGATGAACACATGACGGCTGCAACTAAATTCCTAAGCAAATAATACTGTGCTTGAAGGTGACAGTTGTAGGTCCCTGACATTATAGTGGTGCAGTATAATAAATACATTGCTCTTTAGTTTGCACTCACGTTTTAAACAATAACACACCCACCCACCAACCCACACACACACACACACACACACACACACACACACCTCCCACCCAAACCAACAGAGGGGATTCCATTGAAGGGACAGGTGCAGCTATGCATCGGTCCCACCCCCTACTGAAATACACAGCCGGATATGTGTATGTGTGCGCACACGCACACGCACACCCCCACCAACACACATTCACGTGCGTACACACAGTATCAAGCGATATATAAAACAGACAAGCGCACAAACCACCCCCCCGCCGCCCCCCTGCCGCCTTCCTGAAAGCCTATTGTTTGGGACAGAGCAGGGAGGCTAGTCAGGTACCCAAGGTAATGACACCTGGAGTTATTCATGCCTAAATGGCCTGTGTGCGCACCGCGGAGACTAATGCGCCTGTGCAAACAATGTCTCGCCCAACTACAAAGGACAGGTGTGTGTGTGCGCGCGCGTCGCTAAATTGTCCCCCCCCCCCCCCCCCGTCGCCTGGGCCCCTCCCGAGTGGCAGGCCATGTCCATTAGGTGCAATTTAGCAGGATGATCAGAGCGCTTGAAAAAAAAAAAAGGGGCCACATCAAACAGGGCTGGAGAACGCCAGGTGCCCCCCGCATGCACGTCAGGCTGCGGCTGAGGCAATAACCAAGCCCACTTACGGCCCCCCTAATGTATTCGGTGAGGGAAATGAAGATGTTCTCATCCAGCCAAGGCTCTTTTGTTCGCCGGCCGACCGACAGCAGGAATTGTTTCTAAGTTAACATGGTGTCTGGGTGATGAGAGCAGCGAGGGCAATTATCGTCCACAGATGCATATTCATTTTTGCGCTAATGGAAGGCTGATGTCGCTGTAATGGTGAAGTAATAATACAGAGAGTGCGGAACACAAAGGCCACGCAGGATCTCTGATCTTCTGTTGTGGCAGTGACATAGATGCCACTTGGCACATGTCTTTTCACCTCCGCCGATCATGCCACAGTTGTGTTTGGAACATAAACTGTGAGCAACGATGAAACTGGGTTACAAGTCGATAAGTCATGCGTTTTCCCATTGACAGAGCATGCAATGTTATTGTTTTGCTCTGTTTTGAGGAGCGAATGATGCTGTTGTGCAAATTCATAGGTGAAGGAACCTTGTTACATAATGCTGTTGACAAATGTAGGCTACTAATTGTAAGTCGCTTTGGATAAAAGCCTATGCTAAATGCTTAAATGTAAATGTAAATGTATAAAGCATATGGTGATAAGAGCAGACACAACATTTTCTGTTTCGTCCCTGCATTTTTTTATTATTTGGTATTGTTGTTTATTTATTTAATAATTATGTATTATCAGAAGCACACAGGCACCATGGGACACCTGGGGTTTGGTAACACAGTGACCTAGAGCTTCCATACAGTACCCACACATTGTGGGTACGATATGGTACGATATAAGGTCTTACGATAATAGGTTTTCATTATTGACATAGCAGTCCATGTATTTGTGACGCATCTACAATATACTGTATATGCCATGTAAGAAAATGAGACCATTGTCAATAAAGTTAGCAGTTTTAATATAATAATTCTAAATGCGTGCAACTAGGTCAGATTCCCCACAAATTCTGACTGAATGGCATAGAAAGTTTAGCCTCAATAGTTGATACATAACTATACTGTACATACGCTGTACATCATGCAAAACAGCTATGTTTCGAACTGTTACGTCTCTCAACTATTCACCAGTCAAGGTAGCTTTTTGTCACAAGAGTCATGGGAAATGGTTGACCCTGGGACAAGCTACCTCTTCTGCAACAAAACTCCTTGTTGTGCCTTTTCATATACAGTATCAAAAAACATAGACCTTAACAAATAATAGACTCAGTTCAGTCAAAGTTCTTTTGACAAACAGTCTAATACCAAAACAAGTGCACTCTGATCTCTCAAGCTTTTCAGAGACAGGATCTCAACAGGCATATTTCAAGTTTTCATCTATAGTAAGCCAACACTCTCCCCATGTATGATATCATTTCTCCTCTTGAATCTAGGGCACGGCTCAAGCAGGACCGGAGAATTAAGAGCAAAAGGACACCGTGTCCCAAGTTACCTTGTTGATTTATGACCAGAAGTGTGCCCCCGCGGTGACCTTTATAGGTGTCACCCAGACAGGGACGCGGCACTCGGTCTGAGATGACAAAGCGTCTCGGCGAAGGTCACTCTCTGCCCCCGAGCCACATTCTCTGAAGCTCATCACGAACCCCAGACACCCTTCTCCAGCTGCATTCACTTCTTCTGGGAAAAGCGCGCAGCCGCCGGCCGCAGGGCTGTGACACTGAAGCAATCATAACCACCTGCTCATTGACGCGACCTAACTGTGCTGAAGTGCACATCCATGTTCTCTTCTGGGTTAATGTGTGTCACTCTTGCGGAGCACCGATGCAAGCTACACCACCAGGTCCAGTTGATCAGCTCGTACTTACAGTACATAAAATGGAATGGTACACTCCTCCATTGCATTACAGAACCCCAAATCTCCTCATTGTTTACGTTTCAAAAAGTGCACCAGGAATGCATGTGGCTGTAAGGGGAGAGGTAGAGAGGATGTGAGCCTATGAGCGCTGTAGAGGGTGGAGTGGAGAGGAGTGCAAGCCTCTCAAATCGGAAGCACAGTTTTAAAGTGAAACAATCTTTTTGTAACACAGGTACTACTGTTTTCAATGACACAAAGGAGTGTACCTTTAATAATATATTAAAGGTATAAAGTTTCGATAAAATTTCAGGTTATCATAGCCAAAAACCAACAAATCACACTACCACACACACACTACAGTACATCAGCAAATGCTGATGAAATCTATTATTCTCAGAGATGAACGATGGTCTTCGCATCTAACTGTGTGATGGACGAGACCCTATGACACACACACAGAGAGTGAGAGAGAGAGAGAGAGAGAGAGAGAGAGAGAGAGAGAGAGAGAGAGAGAGAGAGAGAGAGAGAGAGAGAGCACGACAGGGTCCTTTTACAGTGACAGGTGTGCAACACTGGCTGGCCCCTTTGAAAAGCATCTATTTCCTTAGCAACTGGACGTCAGCTCAATTCAGCCGGGCGATTTTAGCAGATGGCTTAGTAAATACCTTGCCATGTGTTCCTGAGGCGAAACTATAATGCATTGTGACAAAATACACAAACACACACACACATCACACATCTCGTTCCCCGTGTTC
The DNA here is from genome assembly GCA_025447815.1 of Percopsis transmontana. Lineage (NCBI taxonomy): Eukaryota > Metazoa > Chordata > Actinopteri > Percopsiformes > Percopsidae > Percopsis > Percopsis transmontana. Next base: position 2,744,597 of record JAOEHI010000015.1, read on the forward strand.
ACGGTCAACCCACTTTGCTTTTTAAAAGGCCCGTACGTATTCATAGAAAGTTGACTACTGCTTTCATGCATATGTATCAAGGCTTGAGACTTCTCTGAAGTGCTTTCGTGGTGGCTATTCCAGAGTTAATGGGGAATGTAATATGCAGTCTTTCATTGTAACAATCAGCTTCCGCCAAAGGTCTCATTTCATTTGATTGTGTAACCATGGAAACCAATTTGTATGAACACTACAGTAGCACACAGAGAAAAAAGGTATTTCAGCCTATACCTCCAAGGGTATAACAAATGCAGCACCTAACAATATGCCTTCCATATAGGTGAGACAACAATAGCACCATAGGGCCATAGGTTTAGAGAGCAAGCTATTGTAAGTATAGATATATATTCTTCATCTATCTAGCTATACACCCATCCAGATGAGACTGGATTGCAGGACAAGGATAGGACCTTCTTATTATCCATAACCAAAATTCACACAAAATTAAAAACAAAACACTCTGAACATGCATGTACGCACGTTTATAATGTGAACTAGAAATGATCCAGCCTTGAAAGGGGTAGTGTGCATTTGCTGGCCAGAAGGGGGCAGAGTGGAGGAAATATGGTCCCCGTAACCCATACAGTGCAGACTGCATGGGCCATTAGCACATACTGTATGTACGAATATGTGCTGTGTCCATTCAATTCATTCAAACACAATAGCAGGATGACAGTTGCTAAAAAAGCCCCAAACAACAAGACTACAACTAGACTCTGTAACTGATGCAGTCTGTACAGTAAGTCTATCTGTAGCACACCAGGGGCAGGGTGACTGCTAGCTGTCTGTGCGCTTGCTAATCCTCCTGTATGGTGAACAGCCTTGCCCTCCCTGCCCACTGCCTGTTCTCCACTCACATCCCCATATGCCGTTCCCCCGTGCGCCCCTCTCATCCAGCCACTGGGAGCTTGATTAAGCCTGACTTGTCACCAAATTACACACACAAAGTTTACATGCATTCCCTTACTCTCCAGCTGTTGCAGATTTGTTACGAAGAATAAATCTTGAAGCAGTTGACTGAGCAGGTCTGCGGTGTCTATCGCCTCATTGGTAGAGACAGGGGGGGAGGGGAGGGGAGAGGGGAGCAAGAGAGAGAGATACACACACACATTGATCGAGCTCTGTCACTTTTTGTTTTTATCAAGCTCCCTGAGTTCATTATTCATTAGGTTTTATATTTAACTACTCTATACTGTACACAGAAATACAATACAGTTGACATTAGACTTGATTGAAATTAGACTACACGCTATCTCAGTCAACAAGACAATTTAAGAGTGGATTTATGACACGCACGCGCGCACACACACACAAACACACAGCATGGACCAAATTTCAAAAAGCATCCTTCCTAAAACCCCCCCTCCACCCATGCCTCTCTTTCCCTGCTTTTTATGGTTATGATTTCTCGGCTAGATCATCTAAACGGCTATGGCAGTAATTGCTGTGTGGGCATCATTACCCAAGAAAGCATGAATAAGACACAGTAATGAGCAAAAGCCCTGGGGCTCACTAGACCAGTGATCAATACCATTAAACAATGTGCACTTTCAGCCGAGCTGCGTTCGAGGGCTCCAACACTCAAATGGATATTCCTCATAACACTAATGGCTTTGAACTAGGCCTCCATTACCATGTTTAAAATGCTGCTTATTAACATAATCAAATCTCTCCCTGTGTTTTTTTGTGTCGGAGATAATACGAAAAGACAGGAGGTTGCTAATGTAATTAAGTGTATGCTATAATTACTATCCCCTGATCACATGACCTCTTCTTATAACAAAGCTGAATAAATAGTCCCATTACTCTCGCTGCTGTGTTGTGGCTCCGTGTATTGCCAGTTTACACGTTGTCTGAGGGTTGTACGCAAACAAGATGCAGCCAACGTAGCATTTGCCAAACCAGCAATCAAACTGCGATGCTAAAATCATTTGGATCTTGGCATAAAATACATTAATACACTAATTGATACAATTAGAATAAAGGTTTTGAAATTATGACAGCATAGATCATACACATGTATATTTTATATTTTTATTAATTTTTATTCTTATAGGCTAGAACCTAGAGGACTGTAGCAAAGAAGCGGCCATGATTACTTCAATTACAAACATTTGCATCTAGAGTTTCATCATATTCCTCTAAACTTCCAGGCCCTTTCTCTCTCCATATGCCCCATAAATAACCCAGTGGCTGTAAGAGATTTTTGGGGCCAGGGAAATGATTATTTCACTCACAATTACAAGGAGGCTAATGGCTATTGTATTGATTGCTCTGCCCTTCTAGATCAAGGTCATATGAAAATGTAATCAAAAAGGCTTTGATAATTCCTGCTGAGCCATGAAATTAGAAACTGCAATAGTGTGGCTTTGCCTAAATATCCTAGCTTCATAAAAACCTGACTAGACTAACAAATGTTCTATATTTTAACGAGCTTCCTGAATATACACATAGTTCGTCTGGGTTACTTAGGCTGCTGGCAGAAAATTACATGAATAAAACCTTTGTGACATCAGAATAAGAATTACAATTTTATACTCGGAATATAAATAAGCCTTTCAGGCATTTCTGTGCAGTGTATGTGTGTATCTAATGTGTTTTATCATCTTAAAACCACTTATTCAGTAATTATTATATAAAGTTAATAGGATGCGGAGATTGCTAATGGAATGATTGATGAAGTGGTTTCACCGATCAGTTAGCTCATTTAAGCTAACAGTCCCCAAAAAACACATTGAATGGCTCAATGATAATCGCATGTACTAATGATGCCAGAAGGTTTTACTGTACGGTTGAACCAAACAATGAGTTCATAAATAACCAATTTTATTCAGCGACTGTTTTCTGTCAATCAGATTTAAAGTAATTTCCACAACTCACATGTTAAATTTACTCTTCATTAATATTCTCAACGTCAATACACTGTTTCTGTCAACTTGTTAAAATACATATCATTGAACTGAAGGGCTGTTCTTAGCCTCTATACTGTGTCAATATTCATATTATTTAAAGCTATACTTGAGGATTGTGGCCAACAGAACACCAAATTGCTGCCCCAGCTCACTGTTTGATGTTTGAAATGTAACTGTCCACAAAAGTGTGGGTGGCTGTAGGGGGAGGGGTAGTGAATGGTGTGTGCCTACGAAAGCTGTAGGTTGAGGAGAGGAATGGGAGCCAGTCAGAAACAGAGTTTCAAACCAAAACAACAATAATGTTTTGTTAACAATGGTTGCAGTATGTCTGTAAGCTATGAAGCTATTTTAGACACTTTAAGTTTGGCATTGAAATAAACAAAATCGGCATTGATATAAAAAGAACTAAACTGAAAAATAGAACATTGGCATTGAAATACGTGTTGAAATTAACTTTGGGCACTGAAAAGATGTTTAGATGTTTTTTTGTTTATTCTGATGTGCTTTTTCAAGGACAATCTTTTCTTTGTTTCTTCATGTTAGCCTTTTTCAGTGCAGTTTTTTGTCCTTTTTCGATGTCAGTACTTTTCAATGTCAACTTACTGTCCCCTGTTTTGGCGTGGATGGGGAGGGGTTTGGAGGGGAGGGTCAACAAATGTGTTATTTGCATATATTTAAATGAGAAAACGTCACTGTTTCAGACTGTCCCATCACTGTCCCATCAATGTGCCAGACTGTCCCGGTTGGAGCAAGGCTAACGCTAACTGTAACTTAGCTAGTTCGTGTTAGCCCTTTTAGCAATGGTTAATGGTAGGCTAAGTTAGATAAGTTTAACTCTCCCACCATTTGACTGTGTTTGCAGGAACTTTGAAGGATGTTGTAGAAGGATGTTGTAGGCTACTTCCCCAGGACATTGCGTCAATAATGCGTTAGCCTTACTCCAACCGGGCATCTACCAAATGGCAAAAAGTAAAAAGTTTACTTTATGCCATCCCGGTTTATTTGGGGACAACAACAACAACAAAAAAAAGACATACTTTGATTTTTTTGTGGTTTAGGTAGCCTATCCCAGAGGTGCAGTTGGTCAAGTTGAGGATTGCAGTCGGAGCTGTTTTCGAAAAATCTTTGCTGGAAGCTTTCGGACTCAGAGCAGATGTTAGGTCTGGGACAGACAAAGTTTTAAATGTATACACATAACAAATTTCTTGACCCTCATCTCCAAACCTCCCCTTCCACGCCAAAACAGAGACAGTAAGTTGACACTCAGAAGTACTGAAGAAAGACTTTCGATGAAAGAGCGTAAAAAAAAAACCTCACTTAAAAAGGCTGACATGAAGAAACAAAGAAAAGATTGTCCTTGAAAAAGCACATCAGAAAAAACAAAAAACATCAAAACATCTTTTCAGTGTCCAAAGTTAATTTCAACACAATAATTTCAATTAATTAATTAATTTTGTTTTTTTTGTTGTTACTTAAAAGTGTCTGATTTAGCTCCATCGTAAGCTTACAAACTGGGAAATAACTGAAAACATCTGTCAGAAACCTCCCGAATAATAATAAAGAGTTGTAACTATAATTCTCTGCATGCCCACTGCACCGCTAAGGATTTCATACACATCCTCTTCTTCTCTGTACCCTCCAGACATCCTCCCCCGTATCCCAGAAACCCCTGCGTGTTTAGGAACCAGGCTCCATCGTGACTCCGCGCGGCGCCTGGGAAGATATTGCCACCCGTCCAAAAATTTCCATCAATGGCAGCTCAACTCCTCCGCAGCAACTCTCTGATAGGTTAATCCCTGTATCACACTTCAGCACCAGTTCACTAAGCTGCTTAAAAGGACACATTAGAACGATGACAATGACCCGCTAATGGTGTTACATTTCTCTGAAGCATTATGAGCTATCTTTGTCACGTTTATCTTATAATGAGATCTGTCAACTGGTGGGGGGAACAGAGATCCCATAAAGCAGCCAAGGACGTTGATATTCCACATAATAAATAATGACCTAGAAAAGGGAGAAAACAAACCTTGATCCCTCTCCCCTGATCTGTTTTCTTAGCAGGCGACTGAGCGGGCAGCCCCATGGGGGCCTTGGAGCACAGTGTCACTATTTAGATTACGGGCTGCTGTGCAGACCCAAGTCCTCAGGGCCAGCACAGCAGCCCTAACCACAGCATGTGTGATTGATGACTGCCGGCTCCCATGGGCGTTTTACAACATTTCCTCAAGCAATGTCCCCTGAAGAAAGTGTGGCATAATTTATCATGCTATTACTGTACCAAGTCCAAATGGTAATTTGGTCCTCTCTAATTCTGTTACGGTGTGAATTTTCACCCTCTCAAATGGAAGGAAAGAACATTTTATAATCAAGAAAAAAACAACAACAACAACAAAAAATCAGCGTGGTGCCAATTTGGCTGGGCATTATGCATGATCAAAATAAAAGGCATTGGATCGCTCCCCCTCCACTGCACAAACAATATGAAATACAAAAGAATTTGATCAATTTACAGTCTTGGGCAGTAGCAGCGCCTCTTGTTATGGATGAGAACTGTTTGAAACCTCTAAGTGGAGCCATATGTCTGACTCATGTCCATATATATGAGTCCAGTGGGAACTTCTGAAACTGATGTGTCTAGCTGGAACACTCCCACGGGCATTGTTTTTTTTGTTGATAAAAATCAGCTGATTCATACCAGAACAGAACCGGTGACTCGTTACGGTCCCCAGTGACTTCCAACTCTCTAAATCCTTGGCCGGTTCAAGCACTGAATAGAGTAGTAGTGCTCTAAGGAGAATGTCTTTACTTTTCTTAGCTTGAAGTTCCCCATGTTCTTTTTTTGCCCACAATAATTTGTGCTACAGTAAATTACAAAAGCTGTGCAAATTTCCAGCCCATACAGCCAGGAGAAAGATTTAACATCTGAATCTAATATATTAAGGGTAGAGAAACAATCAAAGTTTTTTTTTAATACCAAGCACATTATTAGACTACATTTTTCTTAATGAACCACATTAACTATAACAATAAAGAGAGTAGAATACACAACGCTAGACACAAACTAACACACATACACACACAATGGAAACATAAACATCAACACACACACTTACCCAGACACTAGTATCACTGTCTGGCCCACTAATCCAAAAAGAGCTAATCTCTATTGCTTTTAATTAGCCCTGACAGCCTCTTGCCTTAATCTACACTGAGCATGTGCAAACGAGCTGCTAAATTCTGGCGCTGAGTGCCCCGACAGAAGAGGACGTCGACCTGCCTTCCTGCCTGCTGAGCAGGCCGTTCCCCAAGCATGACACGCCGACATGGGCTATGTTGACCCGGGCTGCCGTTATTCACCCGTGTGTCCTCGCTGGCTGAAGGCTCTGGAGCCTTACGCCATGTGGCATCTGCCGCCGGGAGGCTGGGAGTGGGGGTGGGGGTGGGGAGGCCGCCTGGGTAAGGGGCCCTCTGTTCACCAGCTCTGTCCTATAGAGGTAGAGCACATCCCTGGGACCCGGGCTGTGTTCACAACCAAAACCAATTGTACACAGGAAGTGGCAAGGTCACCTCTCTCTCTCTCTCTGTCTGCCTGGAAGACCTCCTGCACCTGCCATATTCTGAACTGTCACAGAGAGGGAGGAGTGGGGGCCAGGGGTAGGGACAGTTTTTTTTTTCATAAAAAATTTAACTGGTAAATGAGTGTGCACCCTACCTTTCACATGGACGGTTTTTCTCTGTGCTTATACAAGAAAATATCAGCAAGCTATATTGGCACTTAAAGGCACGCTTCTCAATTATGTTATAGCGCCCCTAGAACCCCACATTTCTGCCTTAGCTCACCGTTTAAAATTGGAAAAAGAACTGCTGATGAAAGGGGCGTGAGACTGCAGGGGGGAGGTGTAGAGCACCAATTGAGCCTGGGATCTGTCCAGGGGGAGGAGTAGAGAGTAGCGCTGCTTCTGACAAAGTCTCACAGCAAAACAACAATGTTGATGCCGAGCTAGTTTCAACCCGGATAATTCTACAATGTTATGTACACAGTGGTCTGATCTGATCTCTGTCAATGTTGGTGCTCGAATGCTTTCATGATAGCGGCTACAGTATTCCCCACACGGGACAAGGAGGCTTGTTTAACCCCTGAAGGTTACTGCTTGTAAATGCTCGCATAGTTTATTCAAATATTGCCCTAACCATGGTCTGTGCGATATTTCCCTTACAGCGAGCACAGCATGACCTTTACATTTGACGCTTGACAGTTCTTCAGATTCACCCGACCAGAACAGATTAATGCATATTTATGTGTTTGTTTCTGAACAGCGGATGGTCTTTATCTCTTGGAGAACAAAAGACAGAGCTCTTTGCAGACGCATGTATGCACGCAGACCACATATTGAACATCGAAAGCATATAATGCAATATTGATATAAAGCAACAATGATGTGTCCAAGTATTTTTAGACTATCGACACTTGATTTAGAGATTAAGACATTCTTCAGCCATTTAAGGAGCTAAAATTACTACATAAATTAATGAGTACATGCTGTCTCAAATAAAAGTTTCAATGTCCCAGTGTTTGCATTGCCTCGAATAGGGATGTCTTTTTGTTTTTTTTACATAGCTGCCTGCTAACCCTTTTTACACATTGGCACCTGGTTAAGTCCAAGATGCAGCCAAAATAATCTATTTAGATTGGCCAGGTTAGAAGCTATCATTTGTCCTAAATATAAGGACACTCCTAAACTGGCTGTTAGCTTTCCAGCCAACTGGCCAGTTAAGATCTCTATCTCTATTTTAAAAGGTGAAAAAAGCTACATCTGTTGTAGCGTACAGTCTAGAATTATTTATTTAAGGAACAAAAAATAATTTCATTCTGTGCTCGTGTGGCAAATGTGTAATGTGTGCGTCTCTGTATGTCAGCTTACATGTGTATTTGTATGTGTACTGTACTATCATACATCTTCTCCCTAAGCACTCAAGGTTGACAGCAAAGGGTCTAGGAAAACAAGGTGCCGTAGTCTAAACAGAGTCTGCTATCCCCCATCTAATCTTCCAAGGCCTGACATGAGATAGAAAAAGAGAAAATAACGCCACCTTTTTGGAATATAGCTCACTGGGGACAGAATAACAGTTTGGAAAACCACTGGAATTTTTTAATAGGTGCTAAACTCCTCAGCTGACCATTATTTAGCCCTTTGACCGTGTTCAATTTTAGGATACACATTATAAAACCCGGCAGAGCTTGATAAGGTCATTTAGGTGGTAGTTCTTGTGTTGCAAGAGCAATATATCACCGCCTGAATGCACAGATTGTGAAACTTTACATCACTGCTGGGTGTTAAAATGAAGAACAAACCAAATTTGTCAACGTCGTATTTACATAAGGTTTTGCTGCGTGAGCAAACAGAAGTATACAGGTCAGTCCAGAAAAACTGGCAGTTCAACGTAGACCTTCGCAAATGGTTTGCAGGGGTAAAGCGAGTGGAAAGTGCCGACCGTTTTCATTTTCACGAAAAGCTATTTCCTGCAGAACAATTCTGCACAATTACCGTGCCACCCACTGCCTAAGTCATTTGGACATGCTAACCTCCACGCCTCAGTGCAGAGGAGTTCTCTGGCGCAGCTAAAATCTAAGTAGCCACATGTGTGGGAGCCCAGAAACAGTTCGCCATTAAAAGGTCCTGACTCACCTTGTTTTAAGTGCAAGGTCTAATTGCTAGCCTCCTTTCCAGAGGGGCAAAGCAGCAGCTGGCAGCAGCCTGTATCTACAGGGAAAGCCATTAAAAACGCTATAGCTAGCACAGAACAGGCCCGCAGACCCCGGCTAGCTCACAGACGCTCAGCCATGAGACGGAAAACGCCACAGGAAACGAATACACTGAAAATACCCTCAGTGACTTCCCACTGTACATTTGACAGCCTTATTCTGAGGTTATTTTTCTAGTCTGTATCCCAGTCAGTTTTAGATGTCTTATTATAAACTATGGCATTATTAAGTGTGTGGTAGCCTGTCGTTTAGTAATTTTAATTTGTCACCCTTTTGCCTTACTTGAGTCACCCGAGACAAATTTTTCCTGTGAGCTATTAGAAGTAGCAATAAAGATGAACAGTGGGACATTCTTTAATTCATCAGATGATATACGGTTGCAATTAAAGGTTAATAGCTGTAATGGACACTGTTTTAGAGTCTAAGTAACTACAGCAAATTATGCAATGTTTTCTCTAAGGGCTTGTAACATCCCCTTTACCCATTTCGTTCTCTTTTCTCTATATTTTTACTGTTATTTTTTCTCGTTGCTAACTTGGTCTGCTGTAGGTGTTTGAAGGTTAGATGCAGTCAGGTACAAAGAGCTGGGAAACCATATCATGATGCAACTGTGACTGATGCTAACAATAGACTGTAGGCAGGCAGAAACAAAGACAGAGATATATAAATGTGCACACACGCTGTGACAGTGTTGACTAAAGAACATACACACAAACGTATGACACACGCACACACTCTGTCAGTAAAACAGTATTCCTCTTGCTGTAATAGTCAAGGCTTTTTCAGGAAAGCAAACATGACCAGTGTGTATTTTAGGAGCTTTGCAGTAAATATTTTGATGATTTAGACCAGGCAGTGAAAGATATAAAACCATCTCCAGTCCCTCCCCTCTCCCAGCGGCTCAATAGAGAACACGCAGGTTTTCTGAACTCCTGTGCCCTAGGTTCCTACCCACAATGCATCCTGGACGCCTGCTTGGGGGCACAGCTGACCACATGCGCGTCAGGAGCAGCGTGCTGTCTCACACAGTGTAAACACAGAACACTGTCGCCTTTCTCACTGTGTCGACCACACGTAACCAAACACACAACACGGAGGCGTAACACACTCCCACAGCGGCGCCCTTTGATAAGACTCTCTCTCCTCCAAAACGCTCTCAAGGAGGTATTTTGATTTCAGAATTAGAGCAAAACGACCCCATACTTTGGCCCAATCACATTGCAGCTGTGCTCAGAAAATGTCGCAAAATAAATAAATAAATAAAATAAAGACAAATAAAGTCAAATACATTTAAAAAAATACACAAGAATAAATACAAAAATAAAATTAATGAAAATTACTTAATTAATTAACAAATACAGCCAAGGCTGATTTAAACTCAAGCGCTGAGCCGGCTGTCTAGCCTGCCTTGTAAAAGTCACAGGGCTACGACAGGGGCTAGGACAGCGGCGTTTTGTCATGTCGTCAGCGAATTCAATAATTAATGGCTCGTATCCCATCACAGCCCTCTGGTTTTACCATCCCCCTCCGTTCTCTTTCTCCGTCCCCCGAGCACCCCCCCCCCCCAAAGTGGTCCTCTGTGGCCCCTTAATGTCTTATTGTTGAGAGGTAACAAGGCTCAACCAAGACAGTTGAGAATGGGATGTTAATACTTGTACTTTTCTAGTCCACAAGACCTGCAACCTGAGACATTCAGCGCTAGTGTGTATCTACTATTTTTACACAATATTATCTACAGTTTATATACATTTAAAATTTTCTCAACAAAGCAGTTCCACTTAAGCAAGAGGAACTACTTTCAGTTAAGAGAGTTTCAGAAGAAAAATTGCATTTGGTCGGATTCAAGAAACGTGCACATGGACTGACGCATTTACACAAGCCCAATGCAGCCCCCTCTGACATGAATGGACAACGCACACACTCACATGCATGCATCTAATTGTAATGCATGTACCCAATGGCAAAGTCTGCCCCATGTGGCCAAAATGACACATTACAACTTTAATACAAAAAAAACGTTTGGCACTCTGAATGGGAACAACTGGACCACAATAGATACAGTTGGATACAAAAGCCATACAAAAGCTTGAAGTGAAGCTACACGTCCAACACACCCAAACAGAAGACATATGATATGATGCATGTGTGTGAGGGTTTTTTGTGTTTGTGTAGAGCATCTGTGTGAGCATATGATTGTGCATGTGTTGTGGATATACGGAGCGTTTGCATCTACAGTATGTGCGGGTTACAAAGTGCGGTAGTGTTGTGTGTGAATTTGTGTGCGCGTGTTTGTGTGTATTTCTGCATGTGCATCTGTGCGTATGGGTGTTTGACCCAGGGTTTGAACAGCTGCAGCAGGCCCGCTGTTTACCAGGGACAATGCAACAATGACAAGAGCGTATGGGGGGTAGGCAGGCCAACAGGACCGGTCCCAAACACAGCTGGCACCAGGGGGGGGGAGGAGGGTAGGAGGGGACTAGGACGAGAGCTGGGAACCGCGGCGTCCTTCTCTGATTAATGTGGGAGCGCGGGGGAGGATGGGGAGAGGGGATGGAGGCGCGGTGGCCCCTGCTCCGTCGCCGTGCCGACGACTCCCAGCGCCTGGCGTTACGCTCCACGCCGGACGGGAGCTCTGCTAGGAACGCCTTTAACCCCCACGTGCATAACATACAGTAGTACAGCCACAGCTTCAACGCTGTTCTGTGGCACGTACAAACCAGACACAACCCTCCAAATATACTTTGTGTTTACATAGAATTATCATACCGCTGTACAGATGAATCTGTTTTCGATTGGTGTGTGGGGGGGTTTCCGGGATAGAAGCAGCCGTCAGCGTTTGTATGTCCTGATCAGGAGCCACTGTCCCCTCTCCCCACACCCATGACTACACAGTTCAATGGAGCCCTGACAACTAGGGGAGAAAATCAGCCAGTGTGAAAATGTCAACCTCCCCTCCCTCAAATTCTTTGTTGATGTTGACATTTAGCCAAAGGAGGGCGGGAAAGCAAATAGCTTCACTACATCAACGCGTCCCGGGCCTTCCTGGGATGACGGATAATGCCGCCGTCTACAAGCAGGGTCCAGAATATGCACAGGAGCGCTGAGTAATCCGATAAGCGCTCCCATTTACATATAGGTTGTTGAAAAGCATTTATCATGCTCAAACTATAGCAGAGGTGGAAAGACAAGGTCCTAGCGGTGCATTTGCTCCACCCGTGTGTTAAACGCAGCTCATTCGAACGGACACAAGGCTACAGTGGAAGGGGGAACTTCTCCGTGAAAGGTGTGCGTTTCCACGGGGCGCGGCGCAAATCAAATTGCCGGCTGGCGCTTTTCCTTTCTGAACAGGGATTTTCCACCCCGGACTACCGTAAACATTTTCAGCTGCGTGATATTTAACAGGAACCCCGGACGGGTGCTCTTCTGCATAGCATCAGTGTGTTCTGCTACAGCCTCTGGATGTTGTCTCTAAGGGTTCACCCCCTCTCTCCCCCTTGTCTCAGCAACCCCCCCCCCCACACACACACACACACACACTTCCCCTACTCCTCCACCCATCACCCTCTCTCTCTCTCTCTCTCTCTCTCTCTCTCTCCTTCTCTCTCCCCAGGTGGCTGTGGGGCCTGGCCTGTCTGAAATGTGATAGGCTTAATCCCATTTAGCCTAATTGCATCTGCGGGAGAGCAGCCCACTGCATCCCCACCAACGCATAATACAGTATCACACGGAAACACACGCTTCATGCAGAATTATGGCCTCTCTCACTCTCTCTCTCACACACACACACACACACACACTGACACACACCTCAGTGTATGATCTTGCAGGTTTTTGCACCACCTCATCTGCAAGGTCTCTGCGTTTCTGTTCGCCTGACTTTGTTAAGACACATAATGTATATTTGCCTCTCTCTCTCTCTCTCTCTCTCTCTCTCTCTCTCTCTCTCTCTCTCTCTCTCTCTCTCTCTCTCTCTCTCTCTCAAGATTTCAGTGTTTTAGCCACGCATAAGAGTGTACGTGTATGTGGGTATTTGTGTTTGTTTTTGCTGCACCGCCCTAAGGTGACTAATGTCCAGCGGGGGCTGCTGCAGGGCATTCTGGGAGGGGTCGGTGCATGCAGGGAGGCATAATGAGGCGCAGCACTCTCCGGGGCTAGCGCTGACTTATTCAGATCACCGCTGGCGTGGAGAGGGCACAGCACATCACAGCCCCTGGCGTGACAGCAGAATAAACCAATAATAATCATGCTCCAGCAAGAGGGACTGTTGTCAAAATGGAGGAAACTTGTATCACCATTAAGCTTGCTCATTTATATTTACATGAAGATGAAGACGTCAATATTTGGCTTTTAGTCGATCAGCCCCTGTAGGATGAGGACATTTAATCCTCTCTGCATGCAATATTCTACTCTTCTGTTCTGTGCCCCCCTCTGCGGCCTCCCTGCAGCGCGGCCTGACACGAGCTCTATCAGGTCACAGATCAATCAGCTACACAATAGAAATCAATGCTCCGGAACTGAGTTACTCAGACGGGCAGAGTGCAGATCATTAGATTTTCAGCCGAACGGAGTAACCATCACCATTAAAGTCTCCTGCTGAGGAATTTAGTTGGAATCTGGGGAATATAAGGGCCATGTTCGGTTAAATGTTGTGCAGTCGCCATAAAGCTGGCTTGTATAAAACGCGAAAGGGAAACCAATGTTTTGGAAGGAAGGTTTTTAAGAGTGAAAATAATAAATATACATATCCTGCATAATGTGATGTCTCACATATAGAGTGCCGTCTAGTATATCATATTTAAATGAGCTCCATATGGTCACATTGTTTTGGAGATGAGAAGAAAAGAATGCCCATTCACCTGTGATACTTAAGTAGGGATAAAACCGCAACGCTGGTTTCTCAAAACGAGACAGCTTGAGTCTACCTCTCCTGGATAAGAATAGCCACTACATTACCCAATCTCCAGCTGTTCCTTTATCCCCTGCTCAATCCAGTCATTAAAACTTTCACATCTTTTCAAACATTTGTTGTGAGTGCTATAGTCAACCACAATCTCACATCTAGTGAGATGAAGTGCCAAGCATAATTTACAAAGGGGTGGGGATGGGGGAGGCATTGAGGATAGTGAAAAGTAAAGAGACATGGACTGAAAGCTTGAGAATAATATCTCATCATATCTAATTACCATATCATGCACACCATATGCATTTATTAAGGTTAGCCTTAGAAGGTGTGTTTTTTCCTGTGTATTTGGTGTGTTTTTCCAGTCGTGTGTATTTGAGTACATACACGCATGCCCTGGAGTGTTCAAGTCGAGGTGTGTGTGGGTGCTAATTCGATTACGCACAACTTAAAGCAATTTCCTGTGGAATTCAATTCTTGTTCTCCGTCGCAGGTGAGCTCCCCGTGGACCGCCGTGTCTTCTCAAAAGAAATAAAGCACCTATAAACAGCAACCTTAAAAGGAGGCAAGTAGAACCGAAATGCAATTAATATGCAAATTCAGGGGAGAGACTTAATGGGGAGCCTTAACAAACATTTGTGTGCGGGGAGATAAGGCTGTTTGCAGGTTGTTTCCTCTAACCTCTGTCTGTCCAAAGTCAAAGCCCCGGGGAGCTAAAACTCTTGAAAAGGCGTGGATGTTGCCGGTAATGGATTATTGCACCGGGATAAGTAGGGCAGTCTAGGACTATGTTTTAGAGTGCACACTGTTAGACGTGTCAACACACTTATGCTAAACAGCAGTCAGCTGACGGAAACAATTTGTTTCCCCTCCTCCTAATGTTTCTCTGCTTTCTCGTTTGAATTTTTTAAAATTTTTATACCGGAGCGGCTGAGTCTGCATCCCGTGGCGGGTTTGCGAGAAGGGTGGAGGAGTTGCTCAAGGCGAGAGATGGAGGGCAGCAGAGAGAGAGTGGAGAGAGAAGGGGGGGGTCACGGAAAGCGCTCGGGCGGGAATTGCATTTTCCATTCTCCGGCCGTACGCACAATGCGGAGGCTTAGCTTAGCGCGCGCCGGCCTCTGATGCGGAATGACACGGCAGATGAAACAGGGAGAGGGAAGAAAGGAAGAGAGAGAGAGAGAGAGCGCGTTGTGGATTCACAGCGGCAAGCAAAGGGGGGGCAGAGCGACGAGACACAAAGATGGCGGGGCGGCCGCTTCCCATGTACGGGTCGATGTCATGTTCGAGGCCACAGCAGCGCTGCCTGATGGATCTACATCCCCAGGGGCACTGCTCTCCATCTCTCCATCCTCTCCCGGGGGGGGGGGGGGGGGGGGGGGGGGGGGGGGGGGGGGGGGGGGGGGGGGGGGGGGGGGGGGGGGGGGGG
>JAOEHI010000015.1:2847160-2871361 GCA_025447815.1 Percopsis transmontana
CTCTCTCTCTCTCTCTCTCTCTCTCTCTCTCCCCCCATCCAAATGCTCTCATTTCCCTGACATCTGCAGAGGGCTAATTTGACCTTAAGTGGCCCAGATTTCGTATTACCGGGGACTTACATTGCCCGGTGCATCCACACCTGGCTCAGACCGGGCATATGCTCGTAAATGGCTCACATTCAACAGGTCTATTGGAGCTACGAACCACTTCCTAATAGCTCAACATAATGGCATCAAACTACAAACAGCCATAGATACAATTCAAATGTATGCTCATTTTACTGAAGATAATAAAAATACACACAAAAAAATGTTTACCTCACAAATTTCAAATAATCTCACAAGCCCTCAAAAGCAACACCCTTAGGGGGTCCCAGGCCCCACTTTGACAACCCCTGCTCTAAGTGACAAAGAGCAGGTCCACTGCGGTGTCCTCTTACCTAGATCCTCCATGTCACATGTCAGAAAGGATCGGACATGCCCGTACAACATCCCCTTTCTCAGCCCACAACATCCCCTTACAGCTTCAACTGCTCGATTCAAAGAAATGGATGACAAAGAAAAAACTGAAACGGGATTAAATGTGGGAACTTCACACAAGGATCCAAAACTGAAAGGAAACCAAAGCAGGATCTGTGCGAGGGCGTCCCCAACACTGTTACCGTAATAATGCAATGAACCACGGCCCCTTGGGAAAAAGGGATGTGAAACACACCCAGAACAGTCAGCAGACTAATCATCTATCTGATATTGTGACCTTTAGGCCCCTTTCTTAAAATGACACTATTTATAATTCCATCTTGTTAGAAGACACCAAACCCTTGCCTTAAAGACAAGTTTAGAGACAGTTTTACTCTTTTAACAAGACTACTGCGCACTAGACAGAAAACATTGTACATTCAGACATGCGCTATGTTACAGCTACCTGTCCTATGTTGAGTAGCACTTGAAGAAGAATAAAAAAGAAAAATTATAGAGTTAAAATGCATTGGTTGCATCATACTAGAATATTCCACTATACATTGAATTTGTTGAAATACTGCACTAAATAGAGCAACGCCTCCATTTTTGTTTTTCAACCTTGGGTGTAGCACCCGGACTCTCACCTGCTAATTGCTGAAAAAATGGATACGGCAATATTTTTAGAAGACAGATAGCGCTAAAGTACATTAGCAATCTGAGATATTATTCCTCAGTCACCTTGGGAGCTGCGGTGCCCAAGGCCTAGGCCAGCCTAGTTAACCATGCATGCTGTGCCGGGCCTAACCTAATTAGGTGCCATCCCAATGTCAACACTGCAGCGTTCACTGCCTGATAAAAGACAAGGCTTTTCTTTCTCTTCTCACGCTGCGAGAGGGCCACAAAGAGCTGTGTTCGAGAGACCCCACCATCTGCAGTGTCTGCATGCACTTGTACTGCTGTGTGAGTGAGTGTGTGTGTGTGTGTGTGTGTGTGTGTGTGTGTGTGTGTAATAACACCCACACACTAAGTTGAAAAGAAAAGAAATATACTCTTGATGACAAAGTTTAATGTCCTGAAACATATGATACCATACAATACAATATGATGCAATGAATACAATATGATAAAATACGGTAAAAGACAATACACTTTACTGTCACCAAGGGGAGATTTGCTAAATAAGTGGAAATCATTTATGACCAATTATTAAGGCCAAGGAAAGGAAACATCATTACACCGTACATAAAATGTCCAAAAGTGTAATCTGACATTTGTTGAGTACGTTCTTTAACCTGTTAATTCACCTGTTAGGCAGACCTCTGCAGCGCATCATTTCATGCTGTGAGGGGTTTATGAACGCCTTTCCTACTCGACGTTTGCAACTTATTTCATGGCAACACAGTTCATTCTCAGCTCATTCATGACTTGTGTGTTTTACCCCACTTCAGATCAATACAGCACAGAAAGGCTTTGCGCAGAGATCCCAATTAGAGCCAATCAAATATGGAACGTGAGCTGGAGAGTGCACAAACACACACACACACACGCACTCTCTCTCTCACTCTCTCTGACACATACTCTCTCGTACATAGAGTTGCTTTTAATGGGTCGTCAAACCATCCGCTAATTCCATTTGTACGGATAAAACACTCTCACAAATAGATTACCTGCTACATACGATCCCCCCCTTTCTCTGTGAAATTGTGGCACGGCGCCACATCCTCCCACTGCTTCTTACTCCATTAAAATACAGATGAGAGCGTTTTACAGCCCGGGCCAACAGCAACGCCTCCCGGCTAATCCGCCGACAAACACAAACATCAGATGAATTATCTGTAATGGAGAGAACTGTGTTCTGGCAGCGGTGACGGAGAAACGAAACAAAACATGGGTTTATTTTGGTAAATATTTGGATTTGATTTGGATTCTGCTTTTCATGTACGTAATTAGCTGGCAAATATAGACCTGAATAGCAAACCCTGCTTTTTCTTCAAGAGTGGCACAGGGGTGTCTTTAAGGTGTGCTTCCAAGCGTTCTTTTCTTAACCGTCTCTTGCCTTTCCATATCTGCCAAACTAGGGAGACATCCGCAGAGCTTCAATAGGAGGAGGGAAAAAAGTTGCTTTGCTTTTCCTCATTGAAGAGTTTGACAACTCCAGCCTTTCAGAGGTGCACTCTGGGATGAGCAAAGCTCTCTGAATCCTCCGTCTATCCATCCATCCACCCCATCCGTGGTCAGTCACACACTTGACAGTTTCGCTGGCACCGGAGCCAAGCGAACAATGGCGCCCTGACAGGCGAATCTCTCCTGTGTCGTAATCTCATCTACTTAAAGCACTATATATTCTGCGCACATCCTTTTAATGTAGAATCTTGGCAACAGTGCATGCAACCCAGCACCTTAATTCCATTAGCTTGTTACTCCAATAAGTCCCAATAATTTAAAGCTAACTGCAACACATACAGACACACACACACACACACACACACACACAATGACTCATGGAAATGCATGGGCCTCCGCGATTCTCCCTGGGGCACTGTTAATACTAATAGCATTTAATAGTTGGGTTCATTGTACTGATATCAAAGTAAATGGCCGCATTAACCTGTGTTGGTTAGATCTGGCGCTATCAAACATGGTGCTATTACTGAATCAAGTGACGGGCAGGACTCGCGACGCATTCAGCCTCACCCGCATCGCATGCCATTGCTGCTCAGATTTCCACCGCACTGAATGAATAGCCTGGTGCTTAATCGTGGTCCACATACGGGGCTCAAGCTGTTGTTGATAAGGAGACTGAGGCCTCTCTTCAAATGGGGCTTAGCAAGTGTCGCTCAAAGACTTAGTTCTTCATTTGGAAAGTGACTCGGCTTTTGTTACTCACAGGGCAAAGAGGGTTCTTTAAGGCTCGGATGCCCTTGGCGGGAAAGGACAGATAAGGTGGCATAAAGGAGAGAAGGGAAAAAGAGAATAAAAGAGAGACAGCAAGCGAAAGAGTGAAAGAGAGAGAGAGAGAGAGAGAGAGAGCACAAGAATGATAGGCTAGGAAAGATAAGCTAAGAGAGGAAGAGAAAGTAATAGGGCTAGAAGTAGCGTGCCAAAAGAGAAAGGCGTGAGAAAGTGTGTGGCGGGGAGGTGTGATCTTATCCACTGAGAGGGGTGAGAGGGGTGAGGAGGGGTGAGTGATAGGAGCCAAAGAGGATTAGGGGTTGTGAGACCTTTGTTGCTGTGATCACCTAAAAGCACTGGCTTCTGAAACAGACCCACCTGACCCCTTCAGGATGCTGATCTGCCTTTAAGAAGCTTCATCAACTCTCCAAAACAAAAACCTCCAGTAAAATATTTTGGAATCTAATTTATTGGGTTTCACTTGGTAAGGCTGGTGCATTGCGAACAGGCAGCAAAAAAAGCTCTATTAGCTAAGTATCACAATGCAAGCCTATATAGGTTTAATAAGTATATGAAGCTATTTAAAAGGACTTTTTTAGGAATCCAGGCTAATTTATTGAAACAATAAAGGGTAGCAACTTGTCCTTGATATTCTTAAACAACAGCTATAAGACTACAACACTGTCTCCTCTGTCATTTTATCTCTGTCAAAAACCAATTAAGACTTTTATGAATCCCTCCATTACGTGCATTACTTTTCCAACTGTTTATCCATGGAAGAGGCTCAGCGGGCACTTTAGCAGATCTGGAGGCTTGATAAAACCAGGGATATATGTGCTGTGACAACACCTAGCCCATAGCCACCCACCGGCACATCGGCCCGGACCCTCTACCAAATACGCGCGCCACATAAATTACCTCCTTAGCAATAACAGCAGAGAGCGCGGGTGGTCAGAGATGGCATAGAACGGAGCCATGAATCAACCGGCGCTCCGCTGCAGCGACCGGCTCTCTGTTTCCACAGAAAGAATTGTTTCTTACATTAACTCTCTCTCTTCCCCCCTGAGCTGTATAAATAGATCAAGATTGAGTAAGAGCTATACGAGTGTTGCCCACTGGGTTTAGTGCCATAAGGAAGTGGGCCCCACTGCAGCCGGGAGATATGATGGAGGAAACAGAGTGTTAAGTTAGAAAAATGGTTCCTTTGAATTTGTTGAAAACAGGACAGACATTAGCAGCACTATAGGGTTTAAAGCCTACTAGAGTTGACCTTGCATCGTTAGGATATGGTGCTGTGGACAAGTCTCCTAAGAAGCTGCTTTTAGGCAATAATCTATGTTTCATTATACACATTTCTACAAGGAAGCATCTTAAAATATTTTATATCTCGTGATACTTATAAGATATGAGACAGGCTAGCAAGGCAAACGTGACAGCAATGACTCGTATCTGAACAAAAGTCAGCTGTGTTCTGCTGAATCTAAGGATTTATACACTGCAGCTGAACAAGGTCATAAGCAAAGGTGTCACTCTTTGGAAAGAAACATCCTCTCAGAGTGGAAGGTTAAACACACCCCCCTCTGACACACACACACACACACACACACACACACACACACACACACACACACACAGTTACCACAGGATCCAAGAAGTTTCAGGCGGGGACAGAATCACAAGGTAGTTTCAGATCTCACATACATTCTCAATTCCTCTTGGAAGCTGAGTAGAAACACCTTGGAATGTTAATGTCAACATTGTTCATGTGTGCCCTCAGATAAGTGCAATAACAACTCAACTAAAAGTACTGTAGATAATAAAATTCTTATATTTACACAAACTGTGATTTAATAAGGGTTACTATGGTAATGAATGCAAAACATCTTCCAGCAAACATTTCGACCATTACAACAAAATCCTGCCGCGCCGCTGCAATCTATCCATCTATGCTCACTGTCTGCTCTCTGTTCAATGCAAACCTCATCTGAGTGCTGCAGTAACAGGTTTCTAGCTGCACTGACATGTTTGCTATAATGATAGGTGGGCTACATCGTGACGTCAACATGTCACTGTCTGTTGGCAAACAATATTGTCCAGAAGTGCAGCGAGCTCTTCCACTGTTTCCACAACTGTTTGGAATGGCCCCCACTGGTTTAACTCACAAACCGCTCAGGCAACCAATACTTGTATTAGAAAGGCAAAGTAATTTCAGTTAAATATCTAGTGATACATGGGTCAAATTCCCTGGGACTTATATTTATGGTAACCCCTACCTAAAATGTATTCTTCCTTCCTCCCTCTCTCCTTCCGTCTCTCCCAGCGGGTCCATCCAGCTGTGCGGATGAGCGATAGGGGAGTGGACATGGAAGGCTAGCTAACACTTGAAGTTGCTACTCTACTGCCAGGCTGGATGGCTCTCAGGCAGCTATGGTGCATGGCTCATCTCCCCCACCCACCCCCAACCAGTGCTTCCTGCCTGCCTGCATGGTTGCTGCAACATCTCACATTACAGTGACTGGTGCTCTGGTCTGGACCACAGGGAAGGTGGGAGGGAAGGAGACAAAGAGAGGGGGGGGGGGGGAGGGATGTAGCGGTTGTTGGGTTGTGCCAATAAATACAATATTGAAATACAAGTTTTAACCCAAGGTGTTGGCTCAAAGCAAAGTTACTCTCTTGCTAATAGCTACTAAACAAATTAGCTATCCAATCTAAAAACATTATTTATTAAGTATTAATTATATGCGTATAGGGCCTAATAGTTTATTCCACACTTCTTTTCACAGATCAGGTACTCACATTAGTCCACCCCCAGCACGTTATATCCATCACCATGTACTAATGACTTTGGAGGAATAAAGGAAACACGGACTCGTCCTGACCCTAGCTGACACCCCGCGTCTTTGGGGTCGCACAACCAACAGCTAGCTAAACATGCAAACCACGCCCCACGGAGGTCGACGTCGATACAAGAGTGGCAGCCGACTGTTGTGTGTACACACTTGCACACGCGACAGGCGCGTGGCAATCTTGCACAAGAGCTGCACACATTTACCTGCAACTTTATGGACGGACGGAGCATTCCCACAGTCGTTCCCTGCGAACCGGATCGGTGCTTGTTTCCTCGGACCGAGTCGGACGCGGATTGTAAAACAGGCGGAATCACGTAGATCTAGACAGATTAGCTCGGTTTGTATGCGTATGCTCTAGTGATAGAGAACTGAGACAATGCGTTTATCTGCAATATCTCTATTTTAAATAAATGCGTTAGAATCTTTTTTATGCACGGGTATAGTATCCTCTTAAAGGAATTGGCCATAGCCTATTAGAGGCGAACTCATAAGCACATTGGAAGTTGTTAACGTAGCCTACTTGGTTTTTACTATTGTTTTATAGGCTACTAATCAAAACTATTTTACTACACAACTTAGTTACGGTTTCTGTTTTATTCACATTTTGGTTAAAAGTCGGTGCGAGTGTCCGTGCTCATGGGTGTGCGCAAAAGGCAGGCAGATCACCAGTTCAGGCAGTCCTATGCTGAGGCGCAACATAAAACAGGCTGGCAGCTCAGCTTTGTTTTCCAAACCTTATCTTCTGAACCAAAAGTAATGGGTTGGTAACCGGGAAATGGAATAGGGAAGCTTTTATTTGTTTGGTGAGGTTGAGGAATGTCTTTTGAGTGGGGTGGCAAATATATAACCTTCAAAATGACTTATTGCCTCCTGGGGTTGTTTTGCTAAAGTTTGTTTCTTCCAAACTTTTTTTTTTCAATCCTCTGTCCGTTTATCTCTATTCAAGATAAGGCCAAACAGATATTAGACCTGTCATCACAGACAAGAGAATGTCTTTGCCGCTTTCCCGTAACTCGTGAACTTTACTCCAAATCTGAGTCTTCGCCTATTTGTCAACTATTACACGCCTACATTTGCCAGAAAAAAATAAGGCGATCCTGTTGCAACAGCAATGCAACTTTAGACAAGATAATCGATGCAGGTGTGCGGGCCCCGCAGCACCGAACAAACCGAGGTGACGAATCACATTCCGATCTCCCATTGATCAGCTGAGACCTCGCGATGACTGACAGCGCCCGTCGCCATGGCAGCCGCCTCGGCGGCGCCGCGAGGGCTGGCTCAAGGGTTGCTGTGAATGGGGTGACGTCACGGGGCCGGCGCCAGTGAGTCTGCCCGAGAGAGAGAGAGAGAGAGAGAGGGAAGGGAAGGGAAGGGAAGAAGAGAGGAGCACTGCTTTGCTCTGCTCTAGTCTGCACCGGCCTCTCTTGTCCCAATTCGTCACCTGTCAGGCATCAGTCAGGGTGTCATGCGAAATGTACACAGCTGTGAGAGTAAAAGGAAGAAGGGAGAAAATGGAAAAATCCTATTGCACCAGATGTGGACAGACTGCAAGAATTCCAGATCATATTAGAAACGCATAAAAGGATCCTCAAATAGGCAAGGAGAAGCCGTCTGTGTCTGCTGAATAGTTTGGCAGACTGGCGCCTGCCTGCAAAGACGAGTTATTTAAGCCATGTTAAGTTGTATTTTGTAAAACATTTGACGTTTTTATTTAAAATGAGCGAGTCATAGGGATTAGAGTTTTGCTCAAAATTAACCCAGTGAAGAAGTAGCACAACTCCTGCTTTTCATGGGCTGAAGAGAATTTCCAGCAAATAGCCTATAAATGCCTTTGAAAGGCTATGTTCTTCAAACTCCTCTTTATTTTATCCATCACGGGGGATTACTGGGCGGCTTTGAGGATGTTTGTTTCCTGAAGTTGAATTCTCTTTCAAAATGAATGCATTAGAATATACCAAAACATTTAAATAATAATCTATCTGCTTTTTATTTTATTCTTCTCTAGCCTTTAGGGTCTTGAAAAGCCCTTCAATCTAGGTTATAGATATTTGACAGTGACCTCTTCTGCGCCTCTTTAAAATGCATTGATTTTTTGCGCGGAAATTTAATCCACGAGCACATCACAACAACACACCACTGCCCCGCGGCAATTAGCGCGTGCCAGCCGCGCCAATCACTGTGTGTAGCATCAACCCCCGCGTGCATTGGATGGTGCGCGCGGCAACAGCTCCAGCGGAAGAATGAAGCGTGTAATTCATACAAACACATGGTTCATTCCGACAG
Source organism: Percopsis transmontana (assembly GCA_025447815.1). Taxonomy (NCBI): domain Eukaryota; kingdom Metazoa; phylum Chordata; class Actinopteri; order Percopsiformes; family Percopsidae; genus Percopsis; species Percopsis transmontana. The sequence continues at coordinate 2,855,647 of JAOEHI010000015.1, forward strand.
TAGTAAAATGTAAATATGTAGTTAGTCACTTCTAGTCAAATGTGAAACGCCACATCTCCGGCAGGAGGAATTGTGTCAACAGTTCACGCGTGCGCGCATGTATTCTTACCCGCTTGGTGTTGTCCGCCTCTGAAGCCTCACAGGCATTCGCATAATCACACCAACTCTAGTTTCACCCAACATAATGTTCAGGTGTGTCCTGTTGGTTCCCCCCACCTCAAACTGGTTTGTTTTGTCCACAGACTAATAATTATATACAACATAGCCTACAAATAAAGCTATACTGTCGTCGTTGTGGTTGTTTCCAGATGCTGTGGGATGTTGCATGAAAATATTCTATATTGCACTATAGGGTTTATATATATTTTATATGGTCTAACGTGGTGATTATTCTGGCTAATTTCACATAAACAGTCTCAAATGATTTATTGGGTGGCTTGCTGACTGCGAAGGAATGTCCAAATGAAGGCTTCTTCAAACCAAATTGATAATATTAAAACAAATATTTATCCAGCTAAAGCTACTAAATCCCCGCGCTGGTGCTCAGAGCATCATTTTGGCTTCGGTAAAAATGTACAATTTATGGGTTTTTTATTGCAGTCTTGTATTTTCTGAAAGAATGAATTCTTTGAGTTTGCCACTAAGCATTCTTTGTACTGCAATAGGCACGCACAGGTTTGCCTGGTCTGGTGCGAATTACGAATCATTAATTTTCTTGATCAGAAACAGGTAAGGGCTCAATTTTCCAAATTGCCCACCGGAGCTGAAGCGACCTCTTGGTGCCGCCTCCAACTCGCGTTGCCACTGGTAACGCGGAAGATAAGGGCGGGATTTCAGTGTGCTGGACTTCATAAACCAATGGAGGTTGAAAGCCGCTGTGATTGCCATTGCACCCTTGTCCAATCAGCGTCGAGGAAAGCCCTGCGTCGAAAGTCCAGCCAGCTGGCTATATAAACGCCACTGACAGCACTGTAATCCAGTCTGATCGCACATCGAGCGTCTGCTACAGGACTAGGAAAACAAGAGAATTGATCAAACCAATCTCGAACCTTCTAATATTGACAAAATGAAGGCAATAAGCCCCGTAAGGTCTTTCCGGAAAAACAGCGCGACTTTGTCAGAGCACTCTCTGGGAATCTCTCGGAGCAAGACCCCCGTGGACGACCCGCTAAGCCTGCTGTACAACATGAACGACTGCTACTCCAAGCTGAAGGAGCTCGTGCCCAGCATCCCCCAGAACAAGAACGTGAGCAAGATGGAAATCCTGCAGCATGTGATCGACTATATTCTGGACCTGCAAATCGCGCTGGACACCAATGTCGCAATAACAAGCCTACATCACCCACGACCCGGCCAGGCTCCGTCCAGGACCCCACTGACTACCCTCAATACAGATATTAGCATCTTGTCATTACAGGTAATTACACTGTTGTTGGTTCATCACTGTACACTAATTGGTGGTTCATTTTTTCTCAGAGAGTAAACATTTAGTGGGGTTAAAAATGCGCGTTACCAGTGCGCCTCGAGCCCGTACTAACCCACATTGTGCAATATTTAATTCAAAAAGAAAATGTTTTTTTTTCTTTTGTTCCAGTCCCAAGAAAATGACTAAGACCCAATAGAACACTATTGCAAGGCTGGCGCTTCATTTTGGCGCTGTATAAATTTAACTTGGTGTGTTTATGTTTGTTTTCAGTCCCCGGAGTTGCCATCAGAGCTGATGACAGATGACAGCAGGACTCTGCATCGTTAAAGCGGTAAGTAGGCTGTCCTCGTGCTGCATTCTGCCCTACAGCCTGTCTACCAGTCTGCCGGAGCAGAATGGACTAGAATTACCATCCATTTGTTCCCTGCTCTAATGTGTCGCCGTCTCACGTTGCCCATGCTCGCTTACACTACATTACTAACGGAATATTGCATTTCAAATGGAATATATTTTACTGTAAGAGACAGACGAGGGGGTTCTCTACAGGCTAAAAGCAGGCGTCAGGGCTCCATTCCGCTCTTGTCTTGTAATGAAGAGCATCTGTAAAGTAACAGTAAATAACGGTTATTTGGATTACTACTCAATGTCTGCACATAATTGGTACAAGAAGAGGGCAGGCGCCAGCTGAGCAGCAATTACGCTGATTCTCTCCAAGATTGTAGGCTGAAGTTGTGAGAAACTGCCCTGTGCTGCGCCGTGTGTACATCTGGTGTGCAGGGTTTGCTCAGTATTGGAGTGTTTGGTTAAATGTTAAAACTGCGGCTTCCTCTCTGGCGCCAGTCTGTCCGGATCCCTAGCCTGTTTGCGTTTTCTAAACACGCCTCTCTCTCCCTCTCTCTCAATCTTTTGCAGGTGTTTGGTCAAGACGCAAAACACACAGGACCCGGGAACAGGACTCTCCCCCCTCACCTCTGTCTATGTCCCCCTCCCCCCGGCCTGGATTTTTTTTTTTTTTACATTGAATCAAGAGACTATGCTTATATGGGACAATCTTATGTGACGTGTTTTCTGTTTGGACGCTTCATTATTTAACTTAAGACTATTATAATATAATTTTTTTTTGTCCTTTCTGGAAATGGAAGGCGCGTTATATTCCCGACAGTGGGACGAAAAACGAGATTATTTGTCACGAGGATTTTTTCCCCCCTTTATCCCCTTGTTGAAGTCTTCGCTTTTTTGCGGAGGTGGAACGTGAATAGAAGACAACTTGGTTAGTTACTGTAAAAAGTTTAGTCTTGTCTTGTCAGAATTGTTGGCACATGAAGGACTGGACGTTGTTTATATAAAAAAGTGAAATGAAAGAATGAAACCTTGTGAACTCTTATCGGAGTTTTATCTTGTATAGTTGCAGGAATTTCAAACTTCTGCAAAAAATGTAATGCTGTACTTAATTATGCTGAGACTTTTTATAAAAGTATTGTAAATTGTACCTTTTTTATACAAAATAAATGCAAAACGCTATTTTGAATGTTCATTGAAAACTGACAGGGGTAGCTGACTTGGAAGAATTACAATGTAGCCTATCTAGTGTAAGCTTAGTCAAATGTCCACTAATGAGATGCGTGAACTTGCACTTCTCTTGCTGTGCGTAAAATATACAGTAGCTTCCCAAACCGGTAGCCCATATTAGGACTATACAGTCCTAATGGCATGACGTTGCCTTTAATGTGTATCCATGCATTAGTGAAGTAGTATCTTACTTCCATGCACATTTAATCCACTCCAGATAAATGCTGTATAAGATGCTGTATAATCTATATTCTACCAGTCTTGTCATTAAAACAGTCTCCATGTAGGTCTATAGACCTTGAGACATGGCAACCAACTGATCTACCTGTAGGCATGCGTCATTACGACCTACCTGAGACTGCATGTCTGTTTATTTAGGGCGCACCACTTTTACTTTCTCCTTCAGGCTACGTAAATGGGATTAACCGGTTTACCGTGACAGCCTGAGCCAATGGTCTTAATGTTCTGGGATTCTCTCTGATGAGCAAAGATATGATTTTATGGTACTTAAAGTGGTTCCGTGAGAATTTAAAGATCAAACGCCTAAATCTGTAACTAGGTTTGAGCCTAATTAAAATTAGGCTACATGCACTGTAGGGAATATGTAAATCATAGTCCTACACAAATGTTTCCAGAAACATGCCACTGCAAGAATGTACACAACGTTAGGATAGTTATGTTCGTGATGTCAGTAATTCAACTCATGCCAATCATCTCCTCTCCTACAAGCTTGAGTTCCTGCCCTCAGTGGGTTTCAACAACATTCACAGCGCCTGTTGGCCGACGCTTGGTTTGTATGTAAAGTGTGCCACCTATCGGTGGATATGAATATTTTTAATGATAGCGAACCAATGACTGTTCTTTTCTGAAATTGCATTAGATAACGTGAAAACACAAAACGAATTGCTAAACAAATTAATTAATTAAACGCAGACCATACTCAGCTATTGAGATGGCTGTAAGTAATTTTAAATATTCCCCAGTCATTGTCCACATGAAGGCAATTTTCTAGGCAAAGATTGAAATCCCCTTAAGTAGAAACGGCTGTTTAAACACATCATCTTACTTCTCAAAAGTACAAATAGGGAAATGGCTTTCAGTCTAAGAAGAAAGAACAGAAAGGGGGAGGGGATACTAACAGCCAAAACAGTGATTTATTGATTCACAAAACAATGTACAGTATCACACAGGACTTTGGAATAAGTCAACCACTACATTGCATACTAGTGCATGCAAGATCGTATTTTCTAAATCACGGAAACCGCCAATGAGATACATCACTCTTCATTAAATGTAAAATGACCTACTGTAAAAACACAGCACGGCACAGCACAACAAGCAGGCTGTAAACACAAAGCTTTTTAACAGACCATCTAATTTTTTCATTTGCCATTATACTTTAACACATTACTACACAAAACTGTGCATAACAATCCACCGCTAAGCACACCAGCACTGCACATTGGCAAAACATTCACGTATGAAAAACATCACTTTACAACCTACATCTTTAATTAAAAACATTATGTCAAAATCCCTCGACAGTAAAAATTAGCCTTCTGAGTGGTTGCTTAGTGACAAATTGCTAAGTTACAGCAATTCGAATTTGACTTCAATATTTCCTGAAATTGAATTTCAAAACTAACCTGAGTTGTGTGCATTATTAAAAATTTTTTCACCGTTTTGCTACAACCCGAGCTACTTGTGTAGCTAAGATTTTATGTTTGGCAAACAAGGGCAATTCCTGAAGTTCACAGCAACACAGTAACATTTTGTTCACATCATCACAACACCCACATCTACTCTCTATGACTTTGTAACACATACTTCCCGGACGGTTTACTTTGGTAACAGGTCACTATACTAAACTACATAGACAGTACGAGTCACAGCTATCGACTACACCAATGGCTTCCAAAGTGGGGGTTGGGACCTCTGCAGGGGCAGTGAAATGCTTTTAAGGACTGCAAGATTATTTCAAGAAAAAAAAAAAAGACGATTCATCAATCTTATGTTGGATAAAATGTGGATAAATCTTTCAGAATACCGTTTATATTAGTTTTATAAATTACTATAAATTACAATGTGTGAAAGGGTTGGGGGTCGTGACCGACAGAACCGCTGTTTTGGGGTCATGGGTCATAAGGGCTGAGAACCAGCTGAGACTTTCTAAAGGACGCTCTCCCTCTCGTCCCCCAGGCTGATGGTGCGCAGGTTCTGGTTGTGGTGGACGGTGGCGCCGGTGCTGTCGGACCCCGGCACGATGGCGATGGGCGGCGGGGAGCTGAGGGTGGAGGAGGAGAACTCCGGTCCCGGCAGGGCCGGCGGCTGCTGGCTGCTGCTGTTGTTGGTATTGTTGTTGAGGGTGGTGTTGCTGGCCGTGCGGTTGAGGTTGCTGAGCCCGCCGCTGGGCCAGCTCTCGTCGGGGCTGCTGGCCATCAGGCTGGCCTCCGACGCCGCCTCCGAGCAGATGGACATGCGGGCCACCGCCGCGTCCTGCAGGCCGCTGGGCAGGAGGCCGCGCTTCTTCACCAGCCCCTCCAGCTCCAGCTCGATCAGGTCGGGCTTGGCGGCCCGCGCCTCCCTCCCTCGCCCTGCGCCAGCCTCCCCCTCTGCCTCCCCCTCCGCCTCCTCCAGGGAGCGGTCCGAGGAGCTGTCGCTGGAGCGCATGCCGGAGTCCGACGAGTCCTTCTTGTCCAGCAGGAGCTGGCTGAGGAAGCCGGGCTTGGCCAGCAGCCCGCCGGCCTGGGAGGCTCGGGGCTCCTTGTGGAGGAGCGGGGTGGTGTTGTCGGCCTCCTCCGGGCCCGAGTCCTCGTCGCTGGGCAGCTTGTGGTAGCGCGGCCCGGCTCCCTTGGCCCGGGACGCCGCGTTCCTGGAGGAGCTGCTGTGGTCCAGCTTCTCGTCCTCCTCGCTGATGGGGTCCAGGGGCGGGGCCTCGGCCCCCTGCGGGAAGTCTGTGGCGTCGCCGGGCTTGGAGCCTCGCTTGGGGAAGGGCTTGCGACCGTCCTGCTCCGCTCCTTCCTTGGCCTGGGAAACAAGGGGAGGATTTAGTGAGCAGAACAAGAAAATATACAGTACCACGGTCTACACTCGGCTCTATGTGCCAATGGACACAAACATTATAAGCAGGTTATTAAGAAAATAAAGGGTATTGGGATTTCCACTTTCACCAAACAAATACAGAGGACCACTGCTGAAAATGACACTGGCTTCACCTCACAGTTGAGCACAAGCCAACACAATCATATCTTCAGAAATAAATAGATCATGTTTCTGTAAGTTCACACCAAACTAGTATTACTTTGCTTTAGTCCACAACGTCTAAGTGAAATGACAACGGGAGTTATTTCCCCGTTAGGCGACCGTGGGAGGCTCTGTTGGATTCAGGTGGAGCTATTTATGCTAGAGAGATGGTTGGGTGGACACCCACCCCTTTGTCATCTGAGCCAGCGGCCTGCAGGAACTGCCCGGGGTGGGGCTGCACGGGCCTCTCCCCCCCGCTGCCGGACAGCTCCAGCTGGGCCATCTGAGCGATGTACTCTCGGTAGGCATCGCGGTACTCCGCCTGCTGCTTGTCCGTCAGCTTGCAGATGTCGTTGGAGGACTCCTGGGAGTTGAGGCTGGACATGCTCGCGGTGCAGTGGCTGGTGGCCTGGCGCAATGGGACAGAACACAGGTTCTGGTATGCGTGGGGTGCGGTATATATGTGAAGTGATGTAAGAGTGTGCTGTGTGTTTTGATCACCAGAGGGGGCAGAGCAGGGAAAAGACAGGTCTCCATAACACATAAACACTGCATGAAGCGTGCACGGCGCTTGGATGGAGCGTGCATGGAGCAAGGAGGACTTTCCGACCGTGTGTCTAAAACAAGTTCTACTCAAATTGTGGGGTTTCATGGAAATTGGAGACAAAATGCTAATTCTGTTCAGGCTTTATATGCATATCTACACTACACATACAGTAGATACCCTGTATATACCCTGCCCAAAGGTGAGGTTTTTAAAACATTTGTCTAATGGTACTGTCTTACGCACTATTCCCTTTAACGTAAAGCCTAGATTATTGTGTTAAACTGGGAGTTGTTAGGGAGTATGCTTATGTGATATGCAAATATTACATCGTGTCTTAATGTGTTTCGCAGCCCACACAGGCACCCAGAGTGCACAACATTTGATTAAAATAGACACAGCTATGTTGTAATACGTGGCAATTACAATAGCATTAATTCATTGCTTACTGTAATTAATTACACGAGCAGACAAGAGTTTTTAATGGAATAATAAATTAAATATTAAAAGAGTGGATACACTAAAATAGTTATGATGCTGGCTTTAATCCAGCATCGGGCACAGAAAGCCTCTATTCGGTGTTTTTCACTGTTAGATGGTTCACATTTGGAATAGATCACCGTGAGAGATAACACACAACAGCAATAAGCCTGGTGGAGCTAGGGGCCGGGCTATGAGCATTATGCCTATGATTCAGAGCTTCTACAAGGTCTGAAAGGCGTAAACAACAAACAGGAGACCCCCTCAACACCGTATGGTTTGGTAGTATTGTGTTTACACACGACTTTGAAAGTCTGCTAGGTTCAAGAGCACCGTTAGCTTCCACCTCTTTGCTCTCAGAAACCACATTCTGTTGTCAAACTGTTGAGGTCACCACGCGTGACAGTTAGAGGTTTGGTAACAAATGCTAGCACACTAGACTAAACACTATATGGCAAATATGTCTTTAATCCAACTTACATGAGGGAAGTGTGTCAGTGCTAAAGCTAAAGAATGCTAAATGTGGGACTCCCCCATGCGTCTATGGGCCCGGTGTAGCAGATACTGACTGTCCAGAGTGTGTTGCCGCTGTGCCTCGGAGGCTCCTCCAGGCCCGCTCCGCTGAGCTCCTCGAAGCTCAGGTTGAGGCTGAAGCCCCCGACGTCACGCTGAGCGGTTCCCAAGCGTCGGCTGGGCTCCATGTTGACGCTGCTGCCTTGCTCGCTGGCGGCCCTGGACTCATCCTGAAGCAGAGCCTGGCTCTCGGCCTGACGCAGCTCCATCACCTGGGAGGGACGTACACAGTAGCGGTTAACAGGTCATCTGTTCACCCATGTCATCGGCCGGTCAGGACCCTGGATTACTTTGATAGGCTATGTTGAATGGGATGCCAGCACATAGCAGGGTACTTACCCTGCCATTCTCACCTATGAAGAGTCACAAATTAGCTTAAGCCTATATTTAAATGCAGGTGAACACTAAGCAGCCAGGATTTTTGTAATGGATAAAATAGTAGTTGAGTCGATACTTAGTAGTAACTGGAGTGACTGAGGCAAACGCTGGACAGAGGGCCTAGTTCACTGCGTTACAACCTGCCAGGTATCTCAACAATATAGAGTGAGACTGTTCACCTTGTTGAAGGTCAGATAGTAAGGGCAGTATGCATTTCTTGAGACGGGCACGTCGAGCTAAACCCTTTGTGGAGCCGTTTAGCTGTCCACTCCTCCCTGACAATGACTTCCCTTCATCCACATATCAGCCGGCCATCTTAGACCAGATGGCTGCGGTGGCTGCGTCCTGGCAACGCGACAACGGTCAGTACTAGGAGCTGTACGAACACACAGGAGTTAGGCCGTTGCCACTTCCAGCTGCTGCCATGTTGAGAGCCGCATTTTCATGTGTTCAAGTAAAACACTAACAGTTTCTGTCCGGCGCTCTGGTGTGTATTAGAAGCACAAACAGGCATGTGATGTGCTGGAGCCCGTCTACATGTGTTAGTGATTTGATCCTGGCCGGCCCCAGCCTCTCACCCCAGCAGCACAGCCGGCTGGACTGCTGGCAGGCTAACCTACGCTCTTCTCATAATACGGATTATAAAATCTCCCATCCCCGAGATCTCAGCCTAGCTAAAGATGTCGTATTACAAGAGGCTGGGGGTTTTCTTCCCTTCAGAATTAAACATGGTCAAAATAAGAAAAAAAATCAATTGCCTTTAGAGCTCCAACATTGTGCAGTGTTTGTATGTCAGAGAGTGGTATGTATCCTATTATAAATCTGTTTTAGGCCCGTACTGTAGAGCAATGCTCTGAAATCCTCTGCCACCAAGGGCCAAGACTGTAACCGTTTACATTTCAACCAAACGGTCTCAACCAGAGTAAGCAAGGGAACTAATTGGTGAAATCCGTGGGTGCAGTTATTGGTTAAAATGAGAACCTGATGGTCTTTTTATTTTATTTATATGAACACAAAATATTCTTGCCAAGACATACGGTCCTATTTTCCATAACTATGACTCTGAGGGACGCTTTATAAGAACAGAGGCTGTCTCCAGGCCTGGCACTGTGTCTCACCGTTGCCCTGAAGAGCTGCCAGTCTCCAAAGTTCATCTCCATCTCTTTCTTCAGCTCGTCCAGGTTGCACTGGCCCAGCACACGGCCGTTCACATTGGCCTACAGGACAGGAGGCATTGATTCGTTCAACAATTCAACATTCAACATTCAACATTCACCGACTGAATTTATTAACAAAACCTCTTGGCGTAAATAAAAAATAACTACTATTTTAAAAATAATAATAAATCAAAATGGATCTCCACATATGGAGATTTTGCATTTGGTATAATTTCCAATGTATTTTTATTTTCTTTAATAAAATGTGCATACACTGGGGTTTATGTTGTATACATTACATGTATATTTATTCTTTATGTCAGTGGTTCTCAAAGTGGGGTCAAATTATTAGTTATATATTATAAACTTGCTGGATCGTTAAAAAAATGCGTATCTACAGATTTGCGCAGTTCGGATGCGATATATTTTTGACCACTGGTTGTAGTTTGGCGCTGTTCCAGGTATGCCATTGTAAAAAATTAAACAGTAGCAATATTAAAATTCACATATTTCTGCTAGTAATAGCTCCAATAGCATTTAAGAGTGTAAAGGTAGTAAGCATATGCTTAATTTGTGTTACAATTATGAGGGGTTCCTCAAAAGAAAATTCTCTGTAAAGGGTAAAGGCCCCAAAAAGAACCCCTGCTTTATGTTATGCTATCATGAAGCGAGTTGTGTCTAAAATAAGTTAGAAAATGTAGAACTGTAGAGCTGTGATATGCTTTGACGTGAGACAACATCAAGATATTGAATTGAATGTCACCAACAGCAAGATGGCTACCTTTTTGATGGTGGAGGTGTATTGAGGCAGCATGTTGGGGTCGATGCCCTCAATCAGGCTGACGCGCTCGCACACAGCATCTGTGTTTAGAGAGCTGAGCACGACCCCGGGGACCCCAGAGACCTGCGTACACACACACACGCACACACACACACGCACACACACACAATTAGAATAGAGTTCCCGCAAACGATAGCATCTCATATTCTCGTTGTTAGCGTCCACTGTTATAGAAACACATTCATTAGAGCAAAACCGAGCAGCATAACGCAACACAGCAATGTGCAGCCTGGTTACTGGGAGAGACACACCAAGGTGCAAAACCACAAGATCACACTGTATTTCTTTGCATTAGTCACACAACGCGAGTGTAAAAGTAAGCAAGCCTGACAACCAACCTAAATAACAAGGAACCTGAACACAATTACCTGCTGCCTCACTCCTTACGGCCTCGCGAGACAGCCAGCAAGACGCCCACTGGCGCGGGAACTAACCAACACATCCCCCCTCTCGTCTTCTCCCTCCCGTTCAGAGCCCCTTTCCCTTTCTGGCCCGCTCTCGCCTGTTTCTCAACGCCTGTCCTCTTTCCTTTCCTCCCTCCCTTACTTCCTTCCTTCCTCTTACATTCCTTTCCCCTATCTCTCCTGCAGTCACTTCACTGAGCGGACGGCCCTTCTCGCTTTCCGTCATCCTGGTCTCTGTTTTGTCTCCCCTGTTCCCCTCTCAACCTCTGTCTGAACCGCCCTGCTCCTCTGGGCTGTCTCTCTGGGCTGTCTCTCTGGGCTGTCTCTCTGGGCTGTCTCTCTGTCTCCCTCCCTCTCCCCTCTATTAGCACCAGTAGGACAGGGCTTTAGCCTGAGCCCCACTAGGCTTTGTTTGTGGAACCAGAGGCAAGGAACAGCGGGGCTTAGGACGAACTTGCGCAATTGCTTCCCGCTCTTCTACGCTGGCTTTGAGCGCTTGTTGGGGGGGGGAGACAATAAGCAGATCACTAAACAGAATGAGTGCCAAGTGCCTGTAAGGCCAAGCGAGAGACCATGAAGAGGGCGACTGTCGCTGAGGGATGCGAGCTACTGTAAATGCTGAGATAAACAGAAACAGAAACGCAGACAGACGGACACACACAGAGTGTTTCTGTGCTGAAAAGGAACCACGTCTACATCTGGATCTAAATTTGAAACATCACACTTATGATTATTCTGATTTCCTACGTCTACGTCCAAGTAAAGCTACAGTTGTCGATTTGTGGTTGAATCCGGCCTTACACGAGCATTTCCAACTACCATACGTTGTGCCCCTTCCACAGCTGAGTGCTGAGTGACTTGCACGTGCACTCTTCTCTACCCCACCCCCTACTGTCACACATAGCGCGTTTCAAAGCATAAACAGTGTGCTGGAGGAGGACGCGTGCTGTCTGGGGCCGCTATAACGCAAGCAAGGAGTGTAACTTTGATTTAAGTTATGTTGATAGTCTATAAAGATACACAATGGCAGTCCAAGTAATAGCCAGGGCCCTCCATTACTCATGACTGGACGCTACACTGGTCTGCGTTAAAGGGGACCTATTATGAAAAACTGGTATCTGGAGTGTCTACCGACCCACAGCTGAAATAAGACATTTCAGTCAGTCAGCCTATGTTTGTATACTTGTGTCAGCAAGCCGTTGTGATTTTGAGGGCCTATTGACGTCAACGATTGCACCGCCACTTTTAAGGGTGGGCCAATTAGCGATTGATAGTGGGGGTGGTTAGGTGCGATAAAGTCCAGCCGAACCCGTCATCACAACCGCAGGGCAGGACAGACGTCAGACATAAGACATTTATCAGTCATACCGCAGGTTCTTTTACTGCCGGCCATGGAGACCAGCCCAGTCTCAGGGCAAAACAACAGCCTGTTTGGAGACAAATTGTTACACAGGGACATTTTGTTTTCATTGGAGCTGGCGGGTATATTAATGCCGACCGTGCGAGAGAGAATGAGGTAAAAAAAAAATATTTTAACAAAACGCTTGAAAAAGAGGCGTAAAGAGGAAAAATACAGAGCAAAGAACCAAAATGAGATGTCTCTAGCTCGGCAACGGAAAAGCAGAAGTTTCAATTCGTTGGGAGCCTGAAATACTACTGTTCTATTCAGACTCTGTTCTGAGACGGTGTGTGTGTGTGTGTGTGTGTGTGTGTGTGTGTGAGAGAACCCTCCCAGTGTGTGTGTGATAAGGCTGTAATTACAGCTGGGCTGAGCGCAGGGCTGGGCAGGAGCAGGGTGGAAGAGGAAACACAGCTCTGTGAGGGAGGAAGCGTCTCGCTAAGGAGATAAGCTCAGCTAGCGCTGGGCTCATTGTCACTGCTTCTGTGTGTGTGTGTGTGTGTGTGTGTGTGTGTGTGTGTGTGTGCGCGTGTGTGTCTGTGTGCCAACACACACCAGCAATGCCAACAGTCTCTCAGATGATAATCCCGGGAGCCTGAGGAATGCATACTCGTGCTTATATCAGCTAGGCAATTACACTGGGCAGGGCCCGCTGTGCATGTACAAAAACGCTTACACACACGCACACGCACACAAGCCACATATATATTCACACACAGCAATGTGTTAAACGAAAGATGTACACACACACACACACACACCGGAAAGAGTGTGAACTATAAAGCGATAAAATGGACTACAGTGCCGAGAAAAAAGGAAAAGAAAGCATGTATCGAAAAACCTAGCATAGAAAAAAAAGGGAAATCTTTAACCTTTAATATTGACGGGGTGTGGTGTGGGTGAGGAAGACAAGAGTGGGTGGAGAAGATTCCAGAAAGGAAATAATAACATGGAGCAGAGAGGAAAAGAAATACCAAGGCGATAGTGAGCGAGAGAGACAGAAAGAGGGGAAGTAAGGAAAAGAACATTACTGTAATCTTCACTTAATCTTTTCTACAGCTCCCCTTAAAGGCCTGCTGGCAGGACCGTGATAAGTGACTCTGCGGAGCAGAGGTCTGCCCGCAGGCTTTATCATCAAATTGTTTCTCCATCCACAGATCTAACAGAGCGTCTGCGCCATCTAGAAATGTGTGTACAAGTGTGTGTGTGTGTGGCTTCCATAGAGTGAGGCCGGTGTCCTAAGTGACCCCAAACGTTAGTGAGGTGTTGTGTGGGGTGACACATTTGTGAGACGCAGTTTTGTTGCATTGCAGTTTAAAATACATCCGAAGTAGCATAATTGATCGTCTGAGTTAGCTAGTGAGTGTTTGTTTGTAGCACAGTTCTTTCAGTGGGTGTCACTTCTTAGTAGCGGTTAGAGGTTATATTCGTACAGGATGCAGCTAAAATGTGAAAGCATTCTGCGGCGAGCAGAGAACATGACGACAATAAATGTTTGTCATCTAGGCTTTAATAGACCACAGTAACAAAGGGAATTAGTATTTCTTCTGTACTTAGGTGAAAGTAGAGCACACCGCTAAACGGAAGAACAGCAAAAATGATGATTAATGTGTTAGTTAGCTTCAAGCATCCAGTCACCACTCATGAGAGGTACTAGTTGGGTTCTGCGCAGAATGTTAGAAAGGTTACCATGGAAGAGTCAGAGGGGCAGGAGGGGAGGCCTTCTCTGGCATCCTCTGCAATAACAGCCTGAGGTGGACAGAGTGGACACAGGGACAGGGGGGTGGTGGAGAGTGTAAGGATAACCCCGGGCCAGCAGGTCATGTCTAACTCAACGTGGGGCTCTAACAACACACACACGAGCGTGACTGTATAGCACCGGCCCCGGGGGTGGAAGATGCCGGGTTCGCAACCCAAGATAATCCCACCCCGCTGGAATCAGCAGCAGCGGAAATGGGCCGCGAACCAAACTAAGCCTGGAGATGACAGGGAAAAAGGGGGTGGGGTGGGTTCTTTACAGCGAGAAGAGATGGGGGAACAAGTTGAGATTTGGTAGGAGGGAGACATCAGTTGGAAAAATGGTGCACAGGGGGAGGAGTAGATGGTGTTGTGGTCAGAGATGGAGATACGTTGTCGATAGGTTGATGGCATATTGGAATACAGAATTAAGAAACATCTACAGTAGATTCTGAGCCTAAATCCACACACATTTGAGTGACAGCCAGTACATTTGGTAATTCAGCCCAGTTTCCCCTGCATGGTGATGGTTAATGTTACAGAACATTATAGTAATTCATTCAGAGGGGAGGAAATATTAGAGCTTTTTTTTTTTTTTAGATATTTCAATAAAATGTAGAGAGTTTTACAGCAGCTAGCACAAACCCTATTATGGTAGTTGATTATTTAAACCACGGTTCACTTATCGACATTACTGTGTTACAACACACTGTGAGCTCTAGTGCTGCTGTTATACTAGCACTGGGGATTTATACTCACAAGTCCACTGGTGTCCTTAAGATGGCCGGGTGGTTTAGTGAAGGAGCGGGAGGAGAAGGGGGCATGTTGGGAGTAATGTCTGGGCAGGTGATACACATGATGTGGGAAATAAGGCTATACGGGGGGAGAGGAGGGACAAAATGGAGGAGAGAGGTTTCAAACACAACAACGGGAACAGACAAACAAAATGAAAATCATATGAGGGAGCTCACACATGGAGTCAAACAAAAAAAAGAAGCTTAACCTATTCATCCCTTTTTAGTAGAGTCATGTGCTAAGTTGTAGGTTCAGACATCCTCCACGATACATTAACTACTGCCATTATGTTTAATAGAGCATGTGTCAAGGTATAATTACCAGGTGCATCACAGCACAACGAATTACTACCTATGCTGAAGGGAAAGAATTTTACTGCCCGGACGTCAAAGCGCTGACATAAAGCTAAGCTAGCTGTAGAAAGTCCTGGCGTTGTTGTCTGTGGTTGTGGGAGGAACAGCTGTTAACTAGCAGCTAGCAGGACTGCAATCTAATTCTGCCGACAGGAAACACTCAACAACTTTCACATGTTTCTGACTATTAGATAATCTCTTGATCCCACAGAACTTTATTTATTTTTTTAATTTGACTGTTTATTTATGTGAACATTCGTCTGGTGAAGTGACCAGTTAGTTCATCAGTGTACTAGCAGGTTTGTTAACCCTTGGGAATTTCTGCATTTATTCCTCATAAGATGGTGAAAAAACTTTTTTTTTATGGCTTTTTAAACACACTTTAAACACACAGTCCAGGTGAGGAATAATTTGTGAACCCCTGTATTAAGTAAGTTCAAGGAATTAAAACAAAAACCCCGATAATTCCAAAGGATTCACAAACTCTCCAGAACCACTGCCAATATCGCTTCCTGGGCCTGTCTCACCCGGTTGTAGAAGGGGTGCTGGGGGCCCGTCATGCCGCTGAAATAGGAGCTGCGTGGCTGGGGGGGCAGGGAGCCCGAGAAGGACCCAGTTGGGGAGCAGGCGGCGGAGGGCTGGCCGTACCCCGAGGGGGCCCGGGCCACTGACTCCTGCAGGGGCATCGTGGGATAGGTCACGCCTCCCATGTGCATCTGCTCCCTGGCCGCACGCACGTCTGAGAGAGAAAGAGAGAGAGAGAGAGAGAGAGAGAGAGAGAGAGAGAGAGAGAGAGAGAGAGAGAGAGAGAGAGAG
>JAOEHI010000015.1:2896184-2924839 GCA_025447815.1 Percopsis transmontana
ATTCTCTCTCCCGCCCACTAACCATATTTCTCCCTATCTCCCTCCCCCCCCCCCCCCCCCTCTCTCTCTCTCTCTCTCTCTCTCTCTCTCCAAGGTGGTGATCAACTACTCCATCGTGAAGGGTCTGAAGTACAACCAGGCCACCCCCACCTTCCACCAGTGGCGCGATGCCCGCCAGGTGTACGGGCTGAACTTTGCCAGTAAGGAGGAGGCCACCACCTTCTCCAATGCCATGCTGTTTGCCCTCAACGTCCTCAGCTCCCCCGACAGCGGCGGTAATCCTCTGTTTCACTGGGTCATGTGAACTGTACTGTGTATGTAATAGATGTGTCCCTGTACTTTTACTCTGTTGTGGATTATGTCAGTATAATGACATTGATCAAGTACAGTATGTTTAAGTCTTTCTTGTTTGTGCGGCTAGTTAGGTTTTATTCGACCCCATTGCATCTTTCTTATTTAACCTTGTTTGACCATAATTGGGAGACAGTGAGAAAGATAGGTATATTCTTTGCTGTACTGAATGTCTGTGACACACTTGTGTCAAGTGTTACTCATGTGATTTTTAACTGAGCTCTATCACCCTCTGCTGGTTAATAAATCATCCTGCAGCTAGGCATCTATTTTGCTGAGAGCAGCCTTAAGCAGTAGCATGAAACAATATATTCCTATTGGTGCTTCCACACTCGAAATTAGCAACACTCCCCCAGTTCAAAGCTGTTCAAAGCACTACATTGTTACTGTGTTTATTTAAAGAAAAACATGGGAAACACATCGGAAGCAACCACTACCAAAGACCTGCTGTAGTGCCACTATAAATTATGTCTGAAGCCTGCCCTGCGTTTGAAGCCTAACCCTGCTTCTAGTTTACTAAATAGCTTCTGAACAGCTCTGGTTACAAGCTACTTATAAGCTGTGTGTGTGTGTGTGTGTGTGTGTGTGTGTGTGTGTGTGTGTGTGTGTATCTCCGGTATCATCCCTATCCATCCTTGTTTCTTATTGGTGAAAGGCCTGGCTAAAATTTCCCATGGTGCCTTCCTGTCGTACCCCGCCGTGCTTACATGGGTCTCCTCCTTTTTTTGGGGCACAGTTGGGTGTTGGGATCATGGGTCTCCGAACGCAAGCCACAGGTGTCTCTGTGCTTGGGGCAATACAGGGCTTTCCTGCATTCAAAACTGACCTGCCCATGCGTCCTTCCCAGATGCTGTACACATTTCTGCTTCTGCCGGGTAGCTGTTAGCCTCGACCGTAACCGTTTTCATACTAGACGACAAACTAGAAAAGGGGTGTGTGTATGTGTGTGTGTGTGTGTGTGACCATGTTGGCTCCATCACCGGGCGTTCTCAGAAGGGTTTCATCGACCATCATCACCCTCAGTAAGTAGTACAGCATGGCAACAGGAACAGGGTCACATTTAAAAGCACGCAATTTGTGCCAAATTGCCAGAAGACGATGTTAGCATGTTAGCGGAAAAGTGCAATCCTTTGAGAGGTTTACGGCGTATGTTTGGGTTAATATGTGGCTATTGGAGGTAGGAAGATCTCCAGCCTGCCCCACATGACACATTAAGGCGTGGGAGAGAGAAGGCAGATGTACAGTATTATTACAGCCAGGCTGGCATGCTGTTTGTGCTTAGTGTGTACTTAGTGTGTGTGTGTGTGTGTGTGTGTGTCCAAGTATTTTGATTCCCTTATTTATTGAGTATTTGTAATTTATTGGCCCCCTGAGCCATCATACTGTGGTTACCCTGGGCTTCCTCCTGCTTCTTCACCTTCACCATAGCAACAGTCAGAGACACAATACCCCCCCCAACCCCACCCCTTGCCTCTTTCACATCTACCTCATTAATATTTGCAGACAGGCTCTCTGGTGTTGATAATAACCGTGGGTGGTGCTAATAAAGCTTCTAAAAGTCTAGCTTGAGAAGATTTCATAGTTAATGAGGCTATGTGGAGCCATGATTCTCATTAAATAGCATCTGTAAATGTAAATGTACTTACTGTAAGTGTGTGAGTACTGTTCTATTTTGTATTTCTTTGAACAATATCAGGGTTGAGGATTTTTTTGTACAGCCACCTATCAATACTTGTGAATGATGCAAAAATGCTTACAGATAATTAGGCTGATTTTGCAAAAACATTTTTGCTGTTGCCTCGACTAAGCATGATTTTAATGCCCTATTGTCAACCAAAACAGTGGAGAGATCTATTTACACATCACTGATTGGTTTATTATTAATGCTTCAGATGAATCTTTAATTGGTTTGGTCACAGTGGGCAGGTTGTAGCGATGTGATATTTATCATTGTTATTATTATTATTTAAATATTTATGCTCCAGCATACAGAATATTGTCTAAATGTGCTGTGTAGCTTTACCGGCAGAGCAGATAATTGCAATGAGCTAACAAGCACAGTTCAGTAGCACGTCAGAGAGGGAGAAAAAGCGCCATACGTATTTCCCAGGGATCTCCTCTTCTGTTTCTGGGTAAATAGCAGAAAATGGCACCTCAGCAATTTGTAATGACCAACTCTCTGGTGGGATTTGACCACTGGATGCACTGTGATCTCTTTGTTTTTTTCACGTTTGAGTAGTGTACATAAACAATACTGCAGCACTTTTTAAGTCGCTAGATCTGCCCCATGTGGCTAGATCCACCCCATGTTGCTAGATCCGCCCCGCCAACCCCCACATGCTTTGAGCGCAGTAAACGGAAATGTCACCCTTGGGTGTTCTTGGTGTCACAGTGGGCGTTGAATTTTAATGGCTGGTATTCAGGCTATGTGATAAGTACACTCCCTGATGCTCTCCTCGGTAATAGCTGACTCAGAATAGGGGCTCTAACTCTGTCAGTCAGCAGGGGATATAGAGAGAGAGATGTACACAGAGTTCTGCTCTAAGGCGCTGAGCTTTTTGTCCTTCCGTTCATATGTCATAACAAGGAGGTTAACATAAAAACATTGTCCTTTTATTTATGTCAAAACAAGAACTTTTCCAAGGAATCCTTACCTCGCCCGTGTTGTTAAGCATTCAGCTCTGACACTCGACACGCGATTACATTTTATTTAGTTTGTGGCATTGTGGCATTGTTTAATGTGGCCTTTATGCTGTGCTACTACTTAATTCCAATGTATTCCATTAGGCCGGATTCTATTTTGACGATAATTCCTGTGGCTGGCGTCACGTTGAGCCCGTTGGGTTATAAACAGCTTGCTTGGCCTGTGGGACAGCATCACAGCCACTCATGTGATGCCTACTGTGGTCTGCTCATATTAAACTACCTCCCACCACTTATGTATAAGACTTATTATAAGACATTGCTGTGTTGCCACGATTAAGGGGCACTCAGTTTGTGTCTGGAATCACCCTTGTGGCAAGGAGTGTACCTTTTTAAGATCACAATAATCTTCTGACACAATTTGTCTTTACGTCAATAGTAGAAACAAAATGAGGTGAATGGAAAGGGAAGATAGAGGAAAAACAACTGCCTCTCAATATCAGGGGAAGATAAATGTGAATTTCAAATGAGACCCAGGGACAGACAAAAATCATGAGAGGTGGATGATTGAGAGAGGGGAAAAATATTCCATGAGCAGTCAGACGAGGGAAAGGAAACAGGCGATGAAACACGTCATTTGATCTCACGTCAGTTTATAGAATTAACTGGCTGTCAGCAAAGGTCTGGGTTATTTCTGTTGATGGGTCAACTGGGCTTACTGTCCACCATGCGCTACATGCAGCAGGCTTGCTTATTGCTTATTCGGAGGCTCAGATCATGAAGGGAGTCTTGGCTGGGCATTGCCCTCTCTATTGTCATGTTGTTAATCATTTATTTCTCCTTTGTAGGTCCTGTTGTCCAACGCCAAAATGGGCCATCCTCAGAGGACAGCGAGGCACAGAGGAGGTAAAAGAGACTTATACTGAACATTGAACATGTTCTTCTGTTCACAGAAAGACACAACATATAAACTTAGATAACAGTACTAGTCAAGCTGCAAAGCTTTCATTTTTAGTCAAACATTTATAGAATGGCAATAAAAATCTCATAATGTGCCGCATCTGCAATACCTTACAGGTCTAATTCAGCAGCCCCATTCCTTTAAACGCATCCAAACCTTTGAAGGAATAAAAGCAACTCATAGCCGTCAATGTATTAACCCATTAATATAATTATCCAGGACCTCTTTAACCAATAGGCTACACTGCCGCCCAGATGTGTGCCATGTACATTTTAAAGGGACACTCCTCGATTTGTGTCTGGAATTCCCCTTGTGGTTGAAACCAGTGTTACAAAAACATTTCTCCCTGTTGTGTGACTGCCACTCCTCTCCTCAAATTTCTAGGCTCACACCTTTCTCTACCCCTCCCTCTACAGTAACATGCCCATTAATGCACAATTGTGTTTCAGACATAAACAGTGAGCTGGGGTTCTCAGTGCGTCTAAGAGTGTTTCTTTTGTCCGCAGGATGATGGAACAACATCAGATGCAGGCGCACAAGGAGAGGGAACGACGAACGTCAGGCTCGGGTGAGGCCAAAGACAAGCCACACCTACGTAGCCACTCACACACACAAAGATAAATCATTTGAACTCCATATCTACCAGTGGGCCGCTGATACAATGTAGATACGTATATCACAGGACGTGACAGCTTCAGTAGACAGCGTTGCCGTGAATACAGATTGATATTTGCTCTGCTTTCGTTTTTTTCTTCTTCTTCTTTTTAAACAAAGCTATATGCTCTTGTGTTTCGTCAGTCAAAGCACAGTGTCCACATGAATGTCACAATGTAAACAGATTATGTCACCAACCAGCCCAGGAACTCACACAGTGCTATTTCTCACTGAAGAGCCACAGAAACTTCCAGCAAACAGGTGCTAAACAGGTGCTAAACAGGTGCTAAACAAGGACTGTGCTTCCCCCTCATGTCTCCCCACCTTAGTTTCACCCACTACCCCCCCCCGGTCACCCCACCTTATACGAACATCCAGTTCCCCCTCTCAAACACACAGACAGAGCCCCCGCCCCCCCACAACCTGTCTTTCCAGCTACTGTTTGTGGAGGGGGGGGGGGATGCCACATGCTCTGTGACCACACTCAGTCATGTTGCATTCTGCTACTGCTTCTTTCGTTTTTTTACGACATGTTTTAATTCATTCTTTGCTACCAGCTTCAGTTGTTTGGATTGCTCCTGTTTTCTCATCTCTTGCTCCGTTTGCTCGGTTGGTTGCTTTTTCATTCTGCTCACATTTTTCTCTTTCTTTTTTCCTGTTTGTCGCCCTCCTTCGTCCTCCTCTTCGTCTGTTACTCCTCCTTCTTTCTCCCCTCTCTCTCTCTCTCGCTCTCTTTTTCTCTCTCTCTCTCTCTCTCTTTCTCTCTCTCTGGGTTCTCCCTCTGTCCGCCACAGTCGTTTCGACGCTCCAATATAAAGTCTCCACCCCTCCCACCCCTCCCGAGTACAGACAGTACAGAGCTAGCACCCTGCCTCCCTCCTACATCCGCCTGACCTCCTCCTCGTCCCCTCCCTCCCCCTCTGCCTCCTCCTCTTCTCCGTCTTTGGAGAGGGAGGCCGGGGCTGCGAGGGACAAGGCCCAGCTCTCCTCCCAGCTCTCCACCTCCCTGGCCTCCGCCTTCTCCCCAGTCCACACGGGAGTGACCACACAGGGCCGGCAGGTCCGGCAGATCCCCCTGTCCCCTCCCTCCGCAGCCAGACACCTCCAACAACCCCTCCATCAACAACCCCTCCATCAACAACCCCTCCATTCAAAACCCCTCCATCAACAACCCCTCCATCAACAACCCCTCCATCAACAACCCCTCCATCAACAACCCTCCCATCAACAACCCCTCCATCAACAACCCCTCCATCAACAACAGCCACAATATCAACACCAACACCAGCTACACCAACAACAAGACATCACTCTCCCCCCCAAACATGGCACCTGGTCTGGCTCCCCTATGCCCCAGCTGTACAGCCAGGCGCCCTCCTCCTCCTCCTCTCCCCTAGCCGTGATGGCTGTGCCCGTGAAGCAAGGCCCGCCCCCACCCCCGCCCCTGCCGCCCGTGCTCCCAGTGGCGCTCCCGCTCCCCCCCTTGAGCTCCCGGGTGGACCCCCACCCCCACCCCCACGCCAACGGCCAGGCGGAGGACCACTACCCCCCCATCTCTCAGTCCCTGCCCGTCACGCCGCAGGACTGCGAGGCGGTGCCGCTGCCGCCCCTGATTGGTCAGCCCCAGTACCCCTCCACCTTCCACCCGCAGCCACAGCAACAACAACAACAACAACAACAGTCACATGAGTACCAGCAACAGGCCCCGCCCCCTTTCTCCTGCTCCTGCTCCCCCCCTCCCTCTCACACTGCCATGTCTGACGGGGGCTCGCCCAAGAAGACCCCCTACCCCGCCCCTCAGCAGGGCCCCCTGGCCAGCAGCAGTAAGTATGAGGAGAGAGAGGGGAGGAAGGAGTCCCTCCACAGAGGGATGGACTGGTGTGTGTGTGTGTGTGTGTGTGTGTGTGTGTGTGAATGCACAGCTGTATCCAACTCAGCCAACACCCACCATGCAAACCTATGCGTAGCATTTGCATATGTCATCCATCTGACAACCTAGTGACAGGCCCTGCTACCTGACATCATACTTAACCAAAACTATAATGGCCAGTGAACTAACCCTATGAACTAACGTTCTCTTCACAAATGTCAAAAGCAAATACAATCCACTGGCTCCTGTGTAGCTGCTCAGTGGCTGTTTTGCACTGGTTAATCCAATGTTAATGCACAGTTTGTGTTAAAGCAGTAACTCCCAGAAACTGTCACTGATTCGACTCTCTGGGTGTGTACAAACGTCTCCCTCTGCCACGCCCACTGCATGTAAGTTAGTTTTGCTGCACCTGTAAGGGCTGTAAGGGTGGAACAGCCGACACCTTCTTTAACATAACTCAACACACCTGGTGTCTGGACAAAGCTGCTCAGTCAACCTGACACAAACAAGCTACACAAGCTAAACAAGCTAGCCCAAATATTAACCTATACCCCCCCGGCCTACCTAGGTGGCCCTGTCTCAGCAGGCCACCCGTCCTCCTTGCTGTCTGTGGCGCCCCCTCCAGCCCCGGTCCTTGCACCCATGGCCGGCCCGCCAGCTCCACCCCCTCCTCCAGGACCACCGCCTCCAATGGCAGTGCCCCCGCCCATGCCCCCTCCACTGCCTGCAGGCGGGGGGCCGCCCGGGGGGCCACCAGGGCTGCAGCCCTCCGGGTTGGCTGCTGCGTTAGCTGGAGCCAAGCTACGGAAAGTGCAGAGGGTGAGCGTCCCTGGCTGACACATGCCCTTTGAGACATGAAACGTAGTCCAGAATCTTCTGTGCTATTAACATTGTCTACTTATCGTGACAAGTTCTTGTATAGCATTCCCACAATTTGAATGGTAGTAAACAGTAAACATGGAAGTTTTTAATGGAAGTGAATGGGGCCAAAAAAGCATGTTCTGTACTGAAAAACTGACCAGTTAAATTATTTTATGATGGGGATGAAGCTTTTGCTAATTCTTGTACTGATTGCTAAAATGATAAAAACATTAATGCCCATTTTATTTAATTGAGGGACTATTTTTTTTAGTGAAGACCTTTCCTTTCCTCTTTTCAAATGGACTGAAGGCAACCTTACATGACTCTCAAACTATGTGAATGAGCTACCAGCTGCTCTCTAACTTGTTCTGTGTGCTCCTTAGGATGACAGCAGTTCTCCCGGGTCTGGTGGTTCCAAGAGCGACTCCAACCGCTCCAGTGGAGGCAGCGGCGGAGGTGGAGAGGGACTGATGCAGGAGATGAACGCTCTGCTAGCTCGCAGGTCAAACAGCTGTCTATGTACTGCCGTTTACAATGTTAACAGAGATCTTAGTTTGATATTCTCCTTTCGCTCCTAAAAATATATTTTGACGGAATGGAACTGGAATGAAGGACAGAAATGACATCTTACTGGACTGTTCTTGTGCCTGAGTATCTCGTTGTGTTTATAATCTCTGTCATTCCTCCTCTCATAGACGGAAAGCTTCAGAGAAACCTGATGAAGTAAGTCTTGCATTGCAAGCTAAAATATGATTAATGCTTACATTTTATCAATATGGTTAGTTTTGGTGACACTTACCCTTGATTGGAATGAAAGTTTCTACTCATGTAACGGTCAATATGTGAAGATTAACCATAAAGTTACATGATTGTTGTTGTACTCATCATTCCTCTGTCCTACAGGATGACTCCAGTGGGAGGGGCCAGCAGAACTCTACAGGTAAAGAATACAAAGTCCCCTTCCTACCACAACACACAGAAATATGGGTTGGCTTAATATCCAGACTACAGCATTTCCTTTAGAAAACTACAGTAGATTGTTGTGCATGTACTGTATTGCCCTGCGTAAGAGTTATATTGTATGTCTGTATTTATAAGTCATCTAATCCCCTAATCAGATGCTTTGAAGAAACCTTGGGAACGGTCTAACTCTGCAGATAAGTCCTCCCTAGTGTCCAGGTCAGTACAGTAGTACAGTAGGGGTAGACAGGCGTGAACAGAAACAGAACAGTTAATTGCATTCTCGAAGGGCTGCAAAAACAACCCCTTCAATATACAGTACCTTACCCTCCAATCAGGCATGGGAAAACCAATTGGCAGGGGACCACCAAGGGAGTCCAGCCCTTCTAGGACGCATGGGACGCAATAGATGCCGAGTGGGCAGCAACCTTTGTGAATGTTGTTATATACCACTTATGGTTGCAAAAATTGATTATAAAATTGCTGCTTACTGACAAGTACTTTAAAGAATTACAGATAAATCACATTGGCCTTCTAACCGCGTTGGAAGGGGTAAAAACCTGAAAAAGACAAAGGAAGAGTCTATACTACAGTTTTGATGAACAAAAAACAACTTTTTTTTGCCTGCCTGATATACTGACCTGTAAGGTAACGGATGTTGTTTTGTTTTTCTTTGCAGAGTGAGACCCATTGGTAGCACCAGTGAAGCGGAAACAGAATTTGATAGAATGAAACAGGTTGGTAGATTTACATATAGTGCTTATAAAATCATGTACTGTATTTGTCTTGCAATCTAAAAGACCAATACATTAATCAATATATTAGATCACATGGGACACATAATAAACATTATACTCTACCTAATAACACACGATGTTTTGCAGGAAATCTTGGATGAAGTTGTACGTGAATTGCATAAGGTGAAAGATGAAATCATTAATGGTAAGTATAAAAAACATGACCCAGAATTGAATGTCTTTAGCCTGGTCTATTTCTGCATTGCCAGTATGACGTAATTCTGTTTAAATAACAATATGTGTCGACTCATTGTGTGTAAATCCTTGCAGTGTGAATGTAAAAGAGCAGCTATTATTTCCTCACATTGCCTTCTCTCTCTCTCTCTCTCTCTCTCTCTCTCTCTCTCTCTCTCTCTCTCGTAGCGATTAGACAAGAAATTGGCAGAATCAGTACGTCCTAATCTCCATACCAGAGGGAGCACCGGTGGTGGGGTGGGGTGGGGGTTGGGGTTTTCAAGAGGAGGATGGACTTGCAGGTGCACAGACGTGAGGACCACGCGATGTTCTCTCAATATTTTGTCTCTGGCCTCATGTAGCCATGACGCCCTGTGCAGAAATGTTGCGGCAACATTCTAAGTCTGCTGGACAGCGAAAGGAAAGGATGAATGGAAGGATGAAAGGAAGGAAGGAGGAAAGAAGAAGAAAAGACTGATGAATTGGTCAGAGGATGTATAGACATGGATCAAAGGATGAATACAGTCACGTAAGGAGAAGCTGTGGTCCTCTCTGTGTACCTATAGACTCAGCCTCAGCCCAGTGTTGCAACTCTGTTCTCTTCAGTCCGAGTCGTAAAAAAACTATTTTGTTTTCTAAGTTTTTACTGTTTTATTTAAAAAACTGTGATGATAATGACAATGCTATTGATGACAATGATTATTTTATTGATATTGTAGAAGGAAAAAGGAAACTTGCACACAATTTATGTCAGCCTTTTATATTTACTTTTTTGTTTTTTAGTTGATCCCTAGATATTTCATGATAACAAGCACAATACAGGCAAACATGGTGCAGAGTCACCTGCCCAAAACTGGGTTGTTTTTAAAAAGGCTTTGTACGGCCTCGTTCATACTGACTGTGTATCTTTTCTCCAGAATTGTTGAACAATAGCTAATTTTATCAGTTGAAGTAGGAACAAAGAGCTACTTAAATTACCCACTTCCTCATTGTTTAAGGCACAGCACATGACAACAGAGGAGGGTTTGAGATCTTACAAAAAAAAACATCAAATGCTTAAACGTCTGCTGTAAAACTCCACAATAGGACAAAAAGTATCGCTCTACTTGTTCCGGTATGTCAGACCATACCTCAGTCCATGGGGATCATTCACAAAACAGGCCCTTAACTGTAAATGTGCCACCTCTTTTAGCCTAGATAGAATACAATTTAGTAGTAATTATTAGTCAGCCTGTGCTTTGTGAACCTCCCAATATGCATGACCCCCTCTCATTATAAATTTGTTTTTTTCTATTTGGTTTGAAAAAATAAATAAATAAATGGTGGTACGTTTACCATAGTGCTTTGTTTCCATGAATTGTCCCCTTTCTGTATATTAAAAGGTTGAACTTCAAAATGGTAGCTGTGGGGAAAATACTGTATAATGGGTTGCTCTGGCAATGTGGGTATTACATGAGTTACAAAATGTGCTGGAACTAAAATGATGGTATGTGATGATAGCTAAATGTTTGTTTGCTGGGAAGAATTGTCGCATATTGATTGTTGCATTCTATTCGCTCACAGTCACCCTACATACTTATTTTAAAACTGGAAGTAAATTCATTCAAACTAAAACAATATACCTGTAAACAATCTACATTATGTTGTGCAGTGTTGTTTCTCAATAACTCAAAACAGTCTTCCCATGTGAGAGGGAAGGGACAGTCCTCAAACTTCGACCCCAGATCTCTTTTTGTTTGAAACCTAAATATATGTAAATAAATAAGCATGGCTGTAAGGGAAAGGTAGAGACTGGTATGTGGGAGGAGTAGGGATAAATGCTAGCCACTCAGCACTCTTCTCTAAGATGGCATGCACTCTCTGAGTTTCAAACCGAAACAGTATTTTGGTAATCCTGGTTTCTACCTCAGAGGCAGTTACAGAAACCAATCAAGGAGTTTACCTTTAAACTCAATTTTACATTCAACGAATCTGTTATATCCAAATTAGACAAAGGATGACATTATTTTATGGATGACATATTTATGTTAACTATATTGTTCGTATATAGTATATTTAATTTACAGTATAATCATTTAAACAGAAATGCTATTCAAAACGTCTCACTAAATATAAATGAATTGGTCAGATTACATTACATGTGATTACAAATAGTATACAGATTACACAAAGACAGAGTTCAAACCAACAGCAGAAAGAGGCGTCACCGAAGAAAGGCTCGTCTTACTGAAAGGTATGTTTCACTGCCATTTCCATCTCTGCGCTGTTCTGCAGAACGTACTGTACATAAAATTTGTGGAATACAATTCTGTCTTATGGTTAGGGCCTGCATCGTTTTTGTTAATATGACGACACACATAAGAGCACTTTGACTCAATGATTTTAATGTATGGATTAGTACCTTAAACTATGGTGATTATAAGAAATAATGTCAAATAATGTAAAAGTTTTGTACTATGGTAAATAGGTACTTTCCATTTGTTGACAAAGTAGCTATTGTTGAAAATGTCACATGAGCACAAAGCAGAGCCTTAGTTTATGTTTGCAGCAGGTATACTAGCAGGTAATATACTGTAGGTACAGCTCTCTCTCATTCCTTGTGTATTTATCCACTGTACATGTAAACAATTAGTAACTGCACATTTATTCACTGATTCAAGCAGCGACAGTTGTTGGAATGGAACCTACAAATCGCTCACATCTATTCTTTCTTGACTAGCTTGTATTCCCGTTTGATCCTCGAATAGGGGCCAATACTGTCATCAAACACAAAGTCCCATAATACTCGGAGCCAGGAAGTGTGTTGAGGCAGGAAGTCATAATACTCTGCAGCAATTTGCTTCACCTATTGAGAACAAAAGAAGATTAGTCTAAGAAACAGGAGTAATAAAATTGTGAATTTGATACAGTCAGTCACAAAGCTGATAAATATTTGATCATAGGACAATGCAACTGGTGGTATTTTTCAATATTTCCATTTCGCTTTGACCCGTACACCGCAATTTTGGACAGACTTTTCTCCCCTTGCGCATTCCGTTTCATTTGGTGGTGCACTTTTTTTTTAAAACATGTCCTAACTTGATAGGCTATATGGGTGGGAGGCTAGGTCAGAGATGATTGGTTACAATACAGAAATTATGTCACACACGGGGCCACTCACTGGCTTGTTTTACACCATGATAGAAGTCGGATTAAACGACAGATTTCAAAATGAGTGTAGCCATTTTGCTTCCCTTCAGCACGACTGACCACACGGCTGGAAAAACCTAGGGCACCTTTAAGGAGACTTTATCTACTGTGGGCTGGCTCCTTAGTTTCATAATAGACAACTGATATCTGTCATTCATAACTGATTTTCAGTTAGTTATAATTCAAACATTTGCCATTTTTAGGTTGCAGCATAAGAACAGTGTTCATTGTAATAATGCCATGGCTTTACTCACCTGAGGTAATCTGCTGCCAGGTATACTTGGGAAATCATGATGTTCCATGTGATATCCAACATTAAATGTTATTGAGTTAAGTGATCCATAGTAGGAATATGTTTCATGTCCCTTTAGGAACATGTAATGCTCAGCTATGAAATGCCCAGAGATAGGATGGAGCCCCATACACAGGATAGATCCCGCAATGAGGTAAATGACAGGCTTCGGCCCCCAAAGATAGTAGATAATGAAGTCTACTGTGAACTGGATCACTGCATTCTGGACCTCCAGCAGGGACACTGGTTTAGGATTGACCACCAAGGGGCGTAGGGCATAGAAAAGAGGCTGGAGAAAGAGCCAGAGGACTTTCCTGGCTGGGGTACAAAAGAACCATCCTTCAAAGTCCGTAGGGATGTCCACATCCAGCCCATCCCCGCCCAGGTAACGATGGTGGTCAATGTGGTACTTCTTGAAGGAGGCAGAGTAAGGCACTCCGATGGGAATGTTGGCCCACATGGCGAACCAGCGGTTCCACTTTGCCAGTTTGTTTCCAAAGGCCACGTTGTGAGAGATGTCATGGATGGCGAGGGTCAGGGAGTGGTTAATGCAGCCTCCAAAGGCATATGCCCAGAAGAAGATCCACTTCCAGGAGAGGTCATGGACCATGTAGCAGGCTAGGAGCTGGGTTAGAACCATGCCTGAAACCACCCACTTAAGCTGGGGGTCCGGGCCCATTAGGAACTTGATCTCTGGATACTTGGCTGGGGAGAGAGAGATGGGTAGATGGAGAAGGATAAAGGA
The DNA here is from genome assembly GCA_025447815.1 of Percopsis transmontana. Classification (NCBI taxonomy): domain Eukaryota; kingdom Metazoa; phylum Chordata; class Actinopteri; order Percopsiformes; family Percopsidae; genus Percopsis; species Percopsis transmontana. Next base: position 2,909,682 of record JAOEHI010000015.1, read on the forward strand.
CGTGATTAGATCAGTGACACGGAGGCATTGAGGGATTCTGCGAGATTATTTTGAAATATATTTTTTAATGCATGTCACTATATTTATACTATACATTTTTATAAACAATGATATATTAACTATATTTATGTAGCAAAAGGAAGTGTTTCAGATAGGGTAGTGGTCACAAGCTCTGAATAACTTATTCTTGGGAGTCATGAATCACAAGGTTAGAAAAAACCTAAACAATGCAGTAAGTTAAAAGGAGTCAATATACAGTACCAGTCAAAATTTTTCATACACACACACACTGTGTGTATGTATATATATATATATATATATATATACACACACACACAGTGTGTGTGTGAATGAAATGTATAACAATTAGTTAGACACAATAGATAAGCCCTGTAGGCTTAACCCTCTTCTCTGCCTTTTTCACAATTATTAAATCAGGACTAGGAAAGGGATTCCCTAGTACACTGGCAGAATGCAAAAACCTTTGGCAAGAACAAACACTTACAGTAACTTTGAATAAATGACTATAGCCATCGTTAATGGTGTGTATCATAAGCTAAGATTTACCTTCCAAGCAGAAAGGTAAATCCATAACCACACATAATACATAATAACCATCAAAACCTGACCGAAATCACTTGAATTTAATAACAGCAGAGAAAAGCCAAACTTATACAGTACCATATGGATAGATATGGTATAAGCTAAGATAGCGACAAAAGACTAATAGAGTATAACTGCAATGAGGTAACCCTAGGTCATACACTAAAGATCAGAAGTGAATAAATGTATAGTGTTGTGGAGGCCCACACAGGCCCACACAAAGAGTGGTCTTAGGTCTTAGGTCAGAAACTAGTTCCAGCCACTTGTCTGTTTAGGATATGAAGGGGTTGTCTCTGATAATGTGTGCCCAGGCGTCATGGTCTCAAGGTTGTCTGTGGAGGTGGAGGCGATACCAAGTATGAAATGCTTGGCTCGAAGATCACACTTCGAGCATTGATTCTAAGACACTATCCTGTTAACATCGGTGCATCTGCTTCCTACCTGTTTGTCATCAATAAACCTTCAATAGACCACTCAGTACATTTCAGAGTCTTCTTGGTTCAGACAACATTACCACAACAGTGTCATATAATAATAATTAATGTAACTAAAGATATTGTAATGGAAGTTGCAGATTTCTATTGAACATGCGAGGCCATACAATTTTTAAATGATTATTTCTGAATAGGCTTCATTTAAATATGTCATATGTCAAATATGTCATTTAAATAATCACCTTCTAGATGTTTCCTTTACACCAGAGCAACAATGGACAACGGCCAGGTCAACACAAATAATAACTTGCTGTGTCCTGCTAAGTCTACATAATCCCTTCTTCCTGTATAGCATAGTGTGTCGTTCCCTAGCAAGCCTTGTGACTTTGTCAGTTGCACCTGCTATAACACCTGCTATAGATTACAAGACACAAAACTGCCAACTCAAACTCAAACTCAAAGCATTTGGTATTTAATATATAAAACGAATTTTTTATTTCTTAGCTCTATTAAGCTTCCCAAAAGGCATTGCTGATGGCCGTCAGGATTTTAATTATTTGTAATAGCCCGTCCTGTGTTCGACCAAAGATGAAAGTCGTCCCCCTATAGAAATTGTGTGTACACACCAGTAAAAAGTAGGCTATTTTCCTTGATATATCCCTACTTCCCCTGGGTAACCCTTACTTTATATAATTTAGCCTACAGGTTAACTTTCTCAAAAGACCTTTGAGACTATTTGACACGGTAAAACATTTAACTTTTATTGGGGATGTGCTTTTCTTATTAGACTTATACATAATTTGTTAAAGGAAATAGCAGACTAGTTGGTAGGATACAAGGAAGACCTAAAATAATGAACACTGCCACTGATCGGCCTTTCTGCTGTTATCCTTTCTACTGATGGCTCATGGCTTGTTAGGCAACAGCAAGCAGGTTGAACCGGCTACGACATAAGAAGGCTAAGTTCAAGAAAAATCCTTTTTTAGAACTTTTTACAGAAAAACAACTGTGACACCGTATTTTATAGTCTGGTCGTTAAATGAATAACCTTACCTAATATTTCTTTTCTTCTTGACGTGTGAGGTTGATCATTGTAAACCCATTCAAAATCTCCTCTTTCACCTGTCTTCCCCATGTCTAGTCTTGCAGCGCTTTTCTCCCGAGGCGTACTGTGTGTGGCGTGTACCAATCTAGTTCTATGGTACCAACCTTCACATATTCGGGACACACCCACTCTAAGCAAACTAAGGATGGTAAGGTGCGACTTCAAACTCCTCCCACAGAAAAAGTTGTTTGGGCACCTGTTACACCATTCATGCCAATGCAAGCTACTTTGTTCACAAACCTCTGTTGGTTATCAGATATTTTCATTTCATTGTTAACGTCGTCGTCATGTTTGCATTTGTACAAACATGGTAACTCCAAGGAGGCTAATTTTTAAACTCTTTGTATACAAATGTCATATGTTTGCAGGTTTACAAATAATCCCTCCCTTATTTCTATGTGAAATAATACGCACAGATTACAAACATACACACACACACACACACACATCTACAAGACAAATAATTTGCCTTTTTACATTACTGAAAACAATGTATATACATGTATTTACATTTACAGTCACCGTATGTTTTGCTGTAGGCTTACTGTAAATAACTAACTAGATCCGTGTTCGACCATTAATGACGATTTTACGGTCTAACGTCATACCAACAATTCATGTTTTATATTTGCAAATGTAGCATTTTTTCTGTATTTTGTACAGATCAATAATGATCAATTTACACTACTAGACCATCATTAAAATGAAATCGCGCGAGAACACGTAACTGGAGCATAGTGGCGACGAGAGTTGAACAACAGTGTAGAGTTGTGTTGTCGAAGGAGAAAGGCTGTGTAGGCAGGAGTGACGGCAAGATACTTGTATTTTAAGTGAGAAAATGGCATCGGGTGATACCCTGTACATTGAAACAGATGGGTCAGAAATGCCAGCTGAAATAGTGGAGTTCCACGAAGTCGAAGTGGAGACTATCGAGACAACAATTGTTGGAGACGACGATGATCAACCAATGATCGCGTTGCAGCCTCTTGACTCGGATGATCCACATTCAATTCACCACCACCAAGAGGTGATTTTGGTGCAAACCAGAGAAGAAGTGGTGGGTGATGGTGATTCTGAACTACATACAGACGATGGTTTTGAGGACCAAATCCTCATTCCTGTCCCAGTCCCCGCTGCGGAGGAGGACTATATCGAACAGACTTTGGTTACTGTCGCGGGGAAAAGCTCCTCGGCCGGGCGGGCAAAGAAGGGGGGAAGCGGGAAGAGAGCGGGCAAAAAGAGCTATTTGAGCGGCGGAGAAATGGGCAGAAAATGGGAACAGAAGCAGGTTCAAATAAAGACTTTGGAGGGGGAGTTTTCAGTTACGATGTGGGCATCTGGTAAGTTGTGACTCTGGATTGAATTCCTGCAAGCTGGTCGCTCTCCTTGTTGTCTCTGTACGCGGCGGCTGGGCCTTGCTAGGCCTCTGTCTGGTGCCTAAAGTTGCACTTATTTCCCCCCGCTGAACAACTTATAATCCATTTGAAATGTTTTTGTTTTTATGGGAAGCCATGTTTTATGTGTTGATGGGCGCCGCCATATTTCCCCGGTGTAGAAAGTATGGCGTCCCGAAAAAATGGCGTTTATTTGGCCGGGGAAGATGGCGGCCAGTGTGGGAGCTATGTTGCTGGCTGCTGCGCTAGGCCGCTGTGGCGCAGTTTGAACGCTGCTCGTGCAGGGGAGAGGAGGGGGGAGATGACTGGTCACAGGACCGTAGCCTCAGCTAGCTAACCGAGCTAACATTAGCTATGTAGCTTAGCTACATATATGACGTGCACTGCTTGTTTTTGGATGGCCACGCTAATATCATGGAGCCGTAGATTACAACAAATGTTCATTGGCTGTTTAATTTCTGCTCTACAATACATTACTGTTCACAGACTTGCTCACTAAAATTAGAATATATTTTATTTATTGCAGTATTTGTTTGTTGTGTTGTAGTAGACTTATAGTTGACTAGATAACAATGGTCAGTCTTTTTTGCTAAAATGTACCCACTAATAGGAAATAAAATGTTTCCATATTAAAACATTTAGCAAGCAACGAGTGCTGACTGGAGAGACTAAACTAAATTGGTTGTCATTCTGTTATGATTCAGTTTTGTAAACAAGTGATCAACGATATAATTTAATGCAATCCTTATTAGACATCCGCCAATGTTTTGTGTATATAGAAAGTATTTTGGGCGTTGTTGTTGGCTGTGTTTTTAATGTGAATTTATCAAAATTGTGTCTATCACTCAGATGACAAGAAAGACATAGACCATGAGGAGCAGATTGGTGAGAATTCTCCCCCAGATTATTCTGAATACATGACGGGCAAGAAACTACCTCCAGGTGGCATCCCGGGAATTGACCTGTCAGATCCCAAACAGTTGGCAGAGTTTGCACGGTAAGTGTGGCAGCCAGTGTGTTCCTATTCTGCAATAATTGTGTAACATCATGCAAAAGTTAGCATAAGTATCCTGAGTAAATGGGTGTCAATGTGCAGGAGTTTGAACCAATTGTGCTTTTTCACTGTAGAATGAAGCCACGAAAAATAAAAGAAGACGATGCTCCTAGAACGATAGCATGCCCACACAAAGTGAGTTATATATCTAACTGCATCAAGACACATTCGCCATTGTATGAACCAGTTTTTGCCTCAGTAAGAATCTGGACAGGTTGTGTGTCATAATGCAAGGAAGAATTGAGCATGGCAGTTGGTGATTGTCGGGGCTAGGCAACAGTGAAGTGTTACCTAGCAAGGCATTGTCAACTTCACCTGCTCTCAGTATATTGTGGTAGCTTCACAAGTCAATGTGTAGGTCGGGAGATTTGGTTTGCATGCAAATGCAATGGTTTGGTCGTCGGCTCTAATTTAATATTTTTGTATTCGGTACATTCTCAGTAGTCGTCAATGAAGGATTTCGCCCAAATACAACATCTAGTCTTGCCTGCAATTTATGTTCCCAATTTACGTTTTAAAATCTGCCATTTGAGTGGGAACTTGACCAAATCACAGTATCGCTGTCCCCTCTTGCCAAGGCATACCTTACTGTTCCAGCAACTTCTGTTCCCTACTATTTTTTTTTCTACAGCAGGGGATATTGTAAATGCACAAAGATCCCTGCTTCTGCCTGAAAATGTGGATATGCTGACATTTCTGCAACAAAAATTGCAGTCATTATCTTAGCTCATTAACTTACTTAACATAATTTCATATTGATGTTATGCTTGAAGACTTTCAAACAATTCTTTTAAAGAATTCTTACTAAGGCCAAGCTGTTGTCACTTTTGGTTTAATGGTACAAAAAGACAACGGTTACTTCAGCATTGTTAATGCATCAAAAATAAAGCCATTGTTTTCATTCTAGTGTCAGTTCAATTGATTTTATTTATTTTTGTTTGTGTGGAAGAATCAAACATAGTATTGTGAATCAAATCGAACCATTTGAGTGTATCGTTACATCCCTAGTGCTAAGTGATTGTCTCCTGTGGTTAATTTTCAATTGTTTACATTCCTCAGGGTTGCACTAAGATGTTCAGGGACAACTCAGCGATGAGAAAGCACTTGCACACCCACGGTCCCAGAGTGCACGTCTGTGCTGAGTGTGGCAAAGCCTTTGTGGAGAGTTCAAAGCTGAAGCGACATCAACTCGTACACACAGGAGAGAAACCTTTCCAGGTGGGTGTTTTCTCTCTTCCACCATTCACCTGGACGGGGATAATCATTTACAAAAAAAATGGCTTGAGCTACAATGATTAGAGGAAATGGGATTTTGATTTATGAATTATATTTTTCCTCTCATATTTTGAAACCTTTTCACAACCTGAAATGTACTGGTTTAACAACTTCTCATCTCGTCTCCAGTGTACATTTGAGGGCTGTGGCAAGCGGTTTTCTCTGGACTTTAACTTGCGAACACATGTACGTATTCACACTGGAGACCGCCCCTACGTCTGCCCCTTTGACGGTTGCAACAAGAAGTTTGCTCAATCAACCAACCTCAAGTCTCACATCCTCACACACGCCAAAGCAAAAAACAACCAGTGATTTTCACGAAGCAGCCCACCAGTCAACGCGAGCAGCATACAATGGTGGATTTACCAATTAACTCCTCCCTCACAAACAACCCACATCCGTGGCCTGCTGTGAGATAATAAATCCCCTTTGTATCGTTTCTAGATTTAAAGAAATTACATTTTGATACGTGTGTGCGCGCGCGTGTGTGTGTGTGTGTGTGTGTCAGAATAAGGAACTCATCAGAACCTCTTCCCACCCTGCAAAGGTTGGAAGAAAAAAGCTTACGGTTTCTTCTTGTGAAGATGTGAATTCATCAATCTGTACCTGAAAAGTTATTTATACCTTAACACAGCTATTATGAAAATTTTCAAATTGGGGTTTATTTTTTAAATGTCCTATGTACCCAAAGTGTGCATATTGTACACATTGGCGTAGGCTTCGTGGTAACATGTAATGTTTCTGTCCATGATTATTCTCAGAGGCATGGTACTCCCCACATGTAAATCATTTGGTAATGGGTATTTACTAATTTTCATTTTGTATGTCAAGTTCATATGTCAGAATCATGTAGATACTAGCAATGTTATTTCGATAGTGAAACTGATTAAAAACTTTTCCTCTGCACTACAAGATGCAAGTATTATGTCTGTCATTTCCATGCATCCTGAACCACTGCTCGAACTGGGTCCACCTAATACATACATCACTTTCCACACCAACCATTTGGCCTTTGAAAAAGCATAATTTTCCTGCCTAGTGCCATGTTTGAAATTAAATACTTGCCACCTGCTCGAATACATGTGTTGAAAATTGGAGTTTCAATGAGTCATACAATTTTGGAAAGAGTATTTAATTTATAATTACCAACTCATGCGTGCGTCTCATGGAGCTGTTTAGTTCTGGGTGTGAGAATTTTGTTTAATAAAAAAATTAAGACATATCTCTCAAAAGTTGTCAAACTTATTTCAAAACCAGTAAACTGAATAATTTGTCTAACAGCTAGAACACAAATCTCACTGTCTAACAACGCTTTAGTAAATGTTAAAGATTCAGATAAAAATGCGAATCCCCCTTTAAAATCAACAGCACAGGTAATTCATTGGACAAAAAACATTTACACACACCTCTTTCAAAGAAACATGTTTAAAAAGAAATAGACAAGTGTAACAATGCTGGTGAACAATTGCTAAAAAGCTTTTGCATCAGAACTGATTTCTTAGTCAGTGCCTAGTATGCTGATCTGTCATAGTGAATAAAAACATTTAAAAAGAAGGTCCTGATCCGAACATTTGATGAACATGTACCTCCAGATTGCACAATATCCACTATTTACACCAGAAAAGCATGCATCTTTGTTACATGAACTGGGTAGTGTTACCTGAATAAACCCTGTTGTTTCAGGTGGAAACATTTCAGAATAATCAATGAGATTTACATGTTTTTTTGACAGTATACCCACCCTGAGAATGACATTAGAGTACTTATCGATAAGCATTGTATAAATCTCTAATGATTGATACATTCTAGTTATCATTTATCTTCATTCAATGCAAAAAAATAAACAGGCAGTTTCATCAAATTTCTTCACACTTCCCATTTACCAGCATGAAAGTAAAGCATGTGATCAGTGATCAGATCAACTGCTGAACTCCGTTTTAAAAAATACAAAGGCAAAGCTATTCCAGAGAGATGAAAGGCAGGGAACAGTAGCATTAGGCAACTGCAGTGTAATACTCTGAATCCAAAACCATCACTAACTTTTGAAAGGCAATGGGTGTAAGCATGAGAAAATAAATAAATTTAGCCTTCACAGAGAATAGTGGATTGTATGCAACTACGATACAATCACGCATACCAACATCAAGTCAGAAGCTATGAAGAGAGGAGCACATGGATCAATACCCTTGGCTGCTCTTTGGTCAGCAAACATTTGAATAACCCACTAAGCAATACATCTTAAGTATTTGCCCATTTGCAAGCGCCTGGTCAGAATGTTGGGTGTAGAAACACTGCCCCCTTATGGAATAGAAACAAGGCAGATGGTTAAGGATTCAGGAGCACTGCTGCTGTAGTTTCAGAAGGTGTTTCAATTTAACAGCAGGGACTCCAACAGTGCAGGGTAGTTTGGGGTTCCCCAGCCCGTTACAGGGTCCCAAGATGGTGCAGCACAGAAACCTTTCCCCTGAACCTTCTCATCTAGACAGCTCAGGTGACACCCCTCAGTGACCTGAAGTGAAGTAACACCGCAATACAATTCATAAAGGGAGCCAGACTGTATGAAATATACCCTTTACACTAATTCAAGAATGTATTTTCTGTTCCCGACCAAACCTTTTGTGTACAGTATATCGACTAACAACTGATCCTTTCAGAAGGCTAGTAGCGACTCAAATTTAATTAAGAGTAGGTGGTGTAAAAACATTGTAAGGTACAGAATAGCAAGACAACACAACTTACGTCAAACAGGGCCGGGCCCCCCTTGAGCTTGTAGAGGAGAGGGTTGAGGAAGCCCAGGGCGGGCAGGCCTTTTAGAAGCCGTTTGTCATTTATCAGGGCCAGCATGCCTCCAACCACAGGGGTTGATGCCTGGAGGGAGAAGTAACGGGACACAGGAGAAATAACAAATTGTAAAAAGTTACTTTTTTAAGAATGTCACAGCCTCTTTAATGACTGGCCACCAGCCAGATTGTATGTCAATAACTTCAATAAGATCATTGGGACTTGGTGTCGGGTTCCTAAGCATTGGAATAAGGTGGCCAAAGAGAACATGCCAAGCTCTGTTTATTGTTTAAATTACTTTCTATAAGAATATTTCGTATTAGTCTTTGACATTCACTTAAAGTAGATTTCCATTACCGAGGTTCCAGAGACCCAAGGGATGGGTACTCTATTGGTGACCACCCAATAATTATCAGAAAGGGCAGCCATGTCTGGATAGGCCCTTCCACTGGTGTTGAAGTAGGTCTGTGGGGGTAGGCTTTTCGCTACAGTCTTTAGATAGTTTTCCACAGCACTGGCCTATGGCAGCACACAAACAGAAAGCCATATGACGTCATCTGCATATAACGATAAACAACTTTGCTTCGATCTACTGAAATCTCAAAAGTAAGAAAATGTATTCTCAAGCCATTAAACCCTCCAGCCCACTATGAATGAGTAGAGACTTTGCAAAGTGATGGATGATTCTTTAGTGGTCCTTCTTTGTGGCGATTGATACAACATTGCCAGGTTAGGAAGATGGTACCTGATAATCAGGCCTCTTGAACACATTGCTGAACCCCCCTCCACTGATGTAATCTGTAACTTCATAGGTCAGCTTATAGGGATTCTTGAATGAGGTTCCGCCCACTGTGGTCACATATGGGCTGAAATGAAGAGGTTGGGTAGGAATTATAATTCTCTATTACCTCTACTGAAAATTCCAGACCATAATATATCTTGCTATTTAAACTACAGCAATAGTGGCTGGCTAAAATCCAAGTAAATCGCTTTACTGCTACATACAAGTAGTGGTGACTATTATCTCTTAGATATAATTTTACATTTACAGCATTTAGCAGATGCTTTTATCCAAAGCGACTTACAATTACATGGAGCAGGTAGGGGTTAGGCATCTTGCTCAAGGATGCTTATAGGTAAGCCAACTCTGGGGCTTGAACCCACGACCTTCTGGCTGGGAGTCCAACACCTAGACCACTAGACTATCCTGCACCCAAAACGCAGCTAGAGCTTAATGCACTACAGTGTGTGTGAAATGTCACAAAGCCTCTGGAGTTCCATGACATGTAGTGACGGTCAGAAGCGTCAGGACGCACATTTGTCATAAATTCGAGCTAGCTAGGAGTCGAACCTAGAGTCTTCTGATTCGTAGTCAGACGCGTTATCCATTGCGCCACTAGCCCCCGTACATCATTTGTGTTTTTAAACTTCACATTATTCCTTCACATTTTGTCAGGATACTGTATTAGAGCTTCAATGTATTTCTACAGCCTATATCTCCCTTGTAAACATCTTTGAAACATTCTAAAAATTCAACAAACATCCATAATGAAACGGCAGTATCATGTTTTAAAAAGGGAACCAAGGTTTTCCCTCTGCAACATAAGATGTTTTACCTTGAGGCAGGGAAGCTGGGCCTGAAGGAGTTCTCTCCTTTGGTCAAATGTCTGCAGCCAGCACCACTATCACCTAACATTAAAAAGGGATTAAAGCAGTAAAACCAAAAATGGTTTGCAACACAATCTTGCTTAAGTCCTATTATTAATTATAAATGTACGTCATGGAAAATACTATGTGGCAATGAAAAACGTTAACGTGTTTCTAAGCTACCATGTCTTTGTTTTTTTTTTGTTTTTTTAAATGGTGGTGTATTTTTTTTCAGTTGAGATAATGATCTGATACAAATAAATTCCTTTTTAGATTCTCTCTACAGTGACTTGGCTTTGCTGCCAAGGACTTCCAGGCTGACTCCTTATACAATGAATCATATTATTGGTCATATTTGCTACCATCTTAGAGCTCAACAGTTGTAGTCATTATTTCTAGGTACCAGATCATTTCTTTTTAAACAGATGTGGCTAGTTAAATTAAAAGAACCAGTGTGAATATACGTCACTATTAAAACTGTAGGTGTAACATCTTTTCAGGATGTGTTGAAAACCTGCACGTAGAAACAGCTTGTGTAAAAATCAAGTTGTCTTTTCTGAATGCTATCCTAATAACAGACTAACCAGAAGCAAAGAGCAAGGATATCCCTCTGACGCCAGCCTTCATGAACTCGACGTTGATACGCATCATGTAGGCAGTGGACAGGCTGTCCTCGTCATCCCCGTAGCTGATGGTGTGGACCCAGGGCAAGTTAGACATGTTGCTTAGCAGAATCATCCACTGGAGGAAAGGCTCCTGGGACTCGTGGCGACCTTGCGGATGAAAAACAGAAGGGACAAAAATAATTTTGTCCTTCATTGGTCAGAACCAAGTTTAGACAGATCTCTCTCACACACACACACACAATTATAATATTCTTCTCAACTAAGGGATTTCATGACTAGAGCCAAAACACAAGTCTGCAATGTTACACTACATATAGAAAGACCTTTACTTCAATTCTTGTAATGTAATACACACTACCTCTTTAAAAAGGCACTATGAACATTTATGCGGAAGTGAAAGTGTGTCTCTGAGTAAAGACTGCATTTCCCAGGAGCCCTACCTGGACTCTCAGGTGACAAGTGTGTGTTATTAAAGAGAATAATTGAGAGATGCAATGGTAGTTTAGTCGGGAACATGAGACATTTAGTTAGACATATAGGTATGAGGTAACATAACTATTAGCACTGGCTGTCGTAAATCACTTTATTGGATTCTGCAGCGAATCCGACCATGTGACAAGCATTTGGAGCCATAATTGCCCACCTAATACTGCCTATATACTTTCTGTCCATCAGCTGTTTCACACTGTACCAGGAGCTAAGGTTTGTCTGGCAATCTGGCAAATGCTCTTTCATAAGCAGAGACAATAAACATGCACAGCCACCTTAACACTGGGTCTTATCTACCTACCTGGGTTAGTAAAGACCCATGTGGAGATGTTTGCTCCTGTGCTCATGATATACTCCACATCCAGACTGGCCTCCAGACCGGCTTTGCCTTGGCCCTGGGTGCCAACAACCCGGTCCACCTTGGACAGATGATGAAACGCACTGCCAAACATGCTCATGAACTCTGCCAGATCTGCGGGGTGGTAGTACTGCTCCAAAAACTAAAGACACCAGTGAAGATGGTTCAAGGGAGGGAGAACAGCATAGTTTTAAAATAAAAGGCTTTACTATATGAACCAATGGCTGGTTAGATTATTTCCTAAATGTATTTATTTATATTAATTTTGAAAGCTTCACACCTGTGCAACAGCTTGGCTGTTGTTTTGAGCGGATCCTACATCAACTTTTGTCAAATTGTAACGGGCTCGCAGGACAGCAGGAGTCACCCCAAGGTGAAACCCTGCCTTGGAGTTCCTATGCTTCCCACTGGACACGCCTCGGCTGAGCTCTTGTCTGTTGGGCGGGAAGCGATGCACACCTCCAACTGTAGGGAAGATAAAATCAATGACACACTCAAATAAACCAAAACTATATGATACGGATAAAAAATATATATTTGCTGCTCACCAAAGTCCAAGTGTTCATGAACAGCATCGTGAACGGCATATGGAGATGATGATCTCACAATAGAATGTCCGTCTCTGGTGTAACGGTGAAACCTGCTGCCTGGAAGCAATGCCTCTGCCACCCTTAAACAGACAAACCCAGTACAGATATATAAACACAACAAACCAAACCTTTAATCAATACATTTCAACAAGCAAGCAACATAACACCCAATCAGTATGCATAAGCCACTTATTCAAAGCGGTTAATAAAAAAATAAACTGCAACAGTCAAAATTAATTTGGTTTCATCCACTAATCATAAAAAAAAGAACTCTCTTTTTAGTATGAAAGGTTCTGTATGAAAGTTCCTCTGGGGAAAGGGGGGGGGGGGGGTAAAAAAATAAATAAATCGCTGCCTTAACTGTGTCATGTACTGTTGCAATACGTTACTGCGCTAGCAGAATGCACCAAAATGGCTATTTTAAAACATGTGCATACTCGGCAGTCATGTTGCATTTTAAGAAGTCCAGCGTGTAAACAGTCAGGCAGCTGGTAATCCCATGACTCTGTAGCCAGCGACGCACCACCTTCTGGGTCAGCACAGACGGCTGGATGAGGGAAGCAACCTCCTCCAAGGTCAGATACTTCCCTGGGAAGGACAAAACAAACGTATTGTCTCCAAAGGTTAGACCACTCGAGACAGTGCCATAAACACAGAAAGCTGCACTGCTGTATAATATAGAAAGTAGGTCAACGATGAGAGGTATTTGGTTTTATCAGTCTCAATGTGTGTATATATATATATATATATATATATATATATATATATATATATGGCAACAAAATCATTTTATATCTATCTGGAAAGAGCTAATCAACGCCTGTCACAAAGTAAAATTCTTTCTATGCAAAAGTACCCGTATACTTGGCAAATAATACCAATACTGATTTTGAAATGCCAAAAGTTATTTTTTACAAACGTTTTTGGCACCTGACAAATGCAGCTATTACTGCATAGCAAAAGCACAAGTAAGGTCTTACCATATTTTGTGGAGTCAGGGTCAGACACCAGGCTGAGTGTCTCTTCTAGCAGGTCAACATTTTGCTGCTTCAGGGCAAAGGTCAGCTCTAGATCCTCTAAGGGGCTGACTCGACCGACATTAGTCCAGTCATCTGACACTCTATAAAAGTAAAAGGACAACACTTTATAATTTATGATCCCCATTCTGAGGCTTAACATGCCCTTAGTTCAAACGGTTTTGGGCTCTGAGATCACTATAACTATGTGTTCTGAGTAAACATTTTAATGCAACTACAACGTCATAATTATTATTATTACTACTATGTAGCAATATTTTCTCAATACTAAGCATGAGTGTTGGCTAAATATGCATTGGGTCTTAGAAGATAAAACTAGTGAATTGAAAGCATTTGTTTATTTAAACGTGATTTATAAAAGGACAGCCACAAAAAGATGAACCAGATAATTAAGAGGAACTAAAATAGTATTGATAGAGGTTTATGAAAGTTGGTTTCCTCACAAGACATCTTGATCGGCTTCAATATATCCACTCCAGACTAACGAGATGCATATCAGGAGCAGAGTCAAGGGAAGCCTGAGCGTAAAATAAAGAAGTTTGGGTTAGTTAAACAAAATAAAAGCACAAAAAATATTTAGCTATATGAAGCAGCCCCAATGTTGAACATCGAAGATAAACGTAAATAAATCCTAACAAAACCCCATGGCACACGCAAAGAAGTCGGACGCCGGACCGGACGTCTAAAAAATAAAATTATTTAGCATACATAAGTTTCTATATTCAGCTAAATGTTAAGTCTGCTAGTCAGAAATCTAGGTCAATGCGGACAAGCAAAAAATAACACTCGATCTGACACAGATATGTACAAAGTCAAGATTTCAGTATTGTTTACTCTCTTTACCAAACATCGTTATTTTGAATTGGTTAAACAATTAAATTCAAACTCACAGGGTCTTCATTGTTGTCAAGCCTAGTCCTTATCTTAGAAATGAGCCATTGTAGGCAGTTCAGTATCACGTGACAAGGCAGTCACGTGACAAGCTGTTCCAGTTGGACTTTTCACATCCATTGGAGGGAAGTGCTGCAGTCTACAAAAGTTAAACTGTGCTAGTACTTCACTTTTGTGAAACGAGAAAGAATAAAGTACAGATTTTTTTTTATCAGTGAACGATCTAAAGTGTCCTTTTTTGTGCTACACCTTTGGATTGTCGTCCATCCATGTCATGTTTAATTGTAAAAAACATCTTCAATTACCAACAGCACCCATGACATTTTATGATATCAAACTTTTTACATAAATTAATTAAAAGCTCAAATTAAAAGCTCATAAAAAAGCCAAGTAAATTCCTTAAAATGTGTTTATTAGAAAACAATGTAAAAGTACAATATTTGGGAATTATTCTGAATTAAAATCAAAAACATGTTTTTGTGTCAAACACAAAAGAAACCCAAAATTGATATGTGTGGGCAAGTTTTTTGCCCAAAATCATTAGGAAGAAATGGCCTTTAGTGCCAATTTGATAGATTCTAGGACAAAGGATTAAAAAAAAAAAAAAAAAAAAAAAAAGGTTTAAAATGTTTTCCTAAATTGAAATAATTTAATTTAGAATACAAATATTGTAGCAATTAAATTTTGTTTTTTTTGTTGTTTTTTTTTTACAGCAACTCCACTCCCAGTCAGTTATCGTCCGAAAAGTAAAAATCCTCTTCTCCACTTTCATCAAATGTTCCCTCATTTTCTGGGAACATCTCCCACACGACAAAGCTATCGTTTTCTGAAAAAGAAAACAAGAATGGAGTCAGTTAATTTTAAAGATTATATA
>JAOEHI010000015.1:2924939-2954659 GCA_025447815.1 Percopsis transmontana
TATTTACCTCCATCAGTCATTGGGCTGGAGCACAAGAACCTTCCCCCAATACGTGCGGCAGAGTCCAGTACACAATTCTACATACTGAAGTGTGCCAGATGTGGCACACACACACACACACACACACATCAACATACACACATTAAAGCCTGCGCATGCACACACACACACACAACTGGGGCTCTCCATAACCACTCCATAAATCACACCTGTAAAATCTGATTTGGTGCTAAATTTCCCCTTTATTCTACAAGTGGTGTTTACAGCCAGTGCTCTGCCACAGGAAAACATTATATATGTCAGGGCATTAGAGAGGAACGTATGCCAAGATGGAGTTTACGTCATTCATATAGTTTATGATACCAGTCTGTACTTGAGCTGTGTTTACTGCAGAGCAGAGCAGAGCAGAGCAGAGAGAGAGAGAGAGAGAGAGAGAGAGAGAGAGAGAGAGAGAAGGGATATGTGATAATCCCATGTAGTACACTGGGGGACAGAAAGGATGTTTTCATGGAAGAGAGGGATAGGTGGAGGACTACAGAAATCAAGCGTGGTTTTGTGAAAAGCGGAGGAATGCAAGGTTCAAGAACGGCGGCGTCCTGTGTTGGACAGTGTAGAGAGGGGGGAAAGAGAAGGGGGCGGTTCTGTCACAGCCCCTCCTGTGTAATTGGCTCCAGATGTGGGGCAGCGTGGTCCCTGCGCCAGCAAGGCGTCAGGGATGCATTAAGGGCTCAGCCTAGGGCTGATGGGATCGCAGGAAGACAAGCTCAACCCCCCCAGCCTGTTCAAAGCCCCATACTGTGCTGCTGACCCCCCCCTGCCAACACACAACACACACTCACACACACACAATCTTCTACCAAAATAACCCATTATACCCAATTTTAATGCTGTAAGAACAACACAGTACAACTACCTATTGTTTATTTGCTGGAGAGCGTTTTTCACTCTTGACCTTGGTTGAGTCGCAAATTCGAAATCTAGCTAGGCAGTTATTCGTTTCCCTGGGGTTTATTATTATGTCCAGATTGCTATGGTGAAAGCAGTCGAGTCAGTTTATTGTGTGGCATTGGGCTGCTGCTATTGTGTCTGCCGTGATTGTGGGCCGACAAGTGATGAGCATCCCGGCCAATTCTTCCCTTAAACGCTGTATCCCTATTCAACACAGCAACCGGCTGCGCCAGTAGAACACTTGAGCTGTGAACGACGTCTACCAAAGCAATGCGAGCCGTGAGCAGTTTACGCATCCGCAACGCTGGCGAGGCGAAGGACGTTGCCGTGCTTATTATACATTGACGTTACTCATTAATCACATGTGCGTGCAGAAAAAGAAGCCTTTCACAAACATCAGCTGTAAACCTGTAGCCACTGACAATTTCTCAGGAGTCATATATTGTGTTTAGATGAAAACCCACTTGGACAGCCTGTTGAACTTTTGAGGTAGTAAGAGCTAACAATTCACCCCCTGCACTCTAAGATTTGCGTCAATACAGTTAAAGGCCTATATGTAGTAGCCTATAATGGGTTTTAATTAACAGCAATTTAAAGTGTGAATTCAGCGCACCAAAGTAGCCTAGATATAGGCTAGCTATAGCTAGCTATATATTCACACTGTTCAGCCACTGGAGTGTGAATGAAAGGGCATCTGTGGTCTTAGAAAAGGCCTCAGAGTCAGAAATGCTGATACTGTGACATGAAAAGCATGTTTACTGATAGGGCATGGAAATCGATTGAGAGCAGTAAAGCAGTATGCCTATCGTGTTATGAAGATGGAAGGCCAGAGTGGAAAAAATAGTTAGCAAGCATGTCATCTGCGGGGAGTCACTCACCTGTGACCTTACCCAAGCGGCGTCTCACACTGCTACTGATTGGTCGGCACGGGTACAAGATAGGTCGGCGGTAAAGTCGGACATGTAGGTTATCCTGCAAATGCACTGCCTTAAGATTTCTTCAGAACAAACATAGCAATATCCGTGGAGAAGTCTTAACTGTATTGTGTTGCCTGTCTACCAGATTTGACATCCAGTCTGAGTTTGGTCTGCCAGCGATCGTAAACAACTGGTGTGTGTGGCCTAGTGTTTTTTATATCAGTCAACCATAAACCGGAAAAGCAGGCACTTAGGAGAAGGATGTCGCAAACACATCCACCAGGGGCCTATAACTGAAAATCTACATTCTAAGGACTTGTCTTAATTTACTCTATTCTGGTCATTGTGTGGGTTCTATGACCATCTCCTATCAGTATTGTGTAAATGTCAGGTGTAACTGAAAATCCCAAATCAGTGTGAAGAACAGGCTTGTATCGCATCAAGGCTTTGTCAGAGGGTCAACATAGAGGTCTCATGGACAGACCTTCATTGGGAAATGGGCCTTCATAAGGGCAAACTCCATGTCTAGTCAATATTCTCTAAGAGCAAGCATGTTCTCTAAGAGCTTACAGGGACTAGTGGAGATAAGTCATGTAAACAGAAGGTAAAAAGTCAGGTGTGGTCAGGGTTCTGCATACGTATGCATGCGTAAACACGTTACAGGTTTCAGTTAAAAAATGAAGTTGGCCTCCCTCCGGAGAGGAAACCCACACACACACACATACACACACACACACACAAAATGTTACAGACTAAAACCATTTGTTTTGCTTGACAAACCCATATTTACTCAATGCATTAAATACAAAACCACTTATTTACAATGTCAAATTAATAAAGTATATAAATATCTGTCCAGGCTTATCCCGCCGCAGAGGGTCTAAATTTACAATTTAAGAGAATAAAAATCTAAAGCGCTACCACGAATGACTATTTAATAGGAGCTTACACAGTACAAAACAATAGTTAAAAGAAGCAATACTAAACGGTTATACCCTCGACTCTATGGCCTCATCACCTCAATATACAATAAGTTCTCACGCTGATCAATTGGCATGAAATAATCAAAATAATGTAAAATCTTGAATTAAAACACTAATTCAACACCACATTGTCTCCCTCCTCACACATCCGCAACCTCAGAGTCATTTTCGGCAGCAACCTCTCCTTTAAGACCACGTCAAATCAAATAACCAGAACGGTCTTTTTCAACCTAATAAACATAGGCCGTCTCTGCCCATCACTCTCCTTCTCTGCTGCAGAAACTTTGATCCACGCCCTCCAGATGGAACTAGCCTACTGCAACAGCATTCTTTATGCATCATTCAAATTCCTACATACACTCCAGTACTCTGCTGCTCGCTTGCTCGCCCACTCCCGTCCCAGTGACAACGTCACCCCTTGCCTCCAGAACCTCCAGTGGTTCCCTGTCCCACAACGGATCCAATTAAAAGTCCTTCTCCTCACTCACAAAGCCCTCCATAACCAGGCCCCCTCCTACCTCACCGACCTGCTCCACCACCACACTCCTTCCGGGACCTGCAGCCTCTGCTCCTCTGACGCCAACCTCCTGTCTCCCCCACTCAGGACCAAGCACCGGACCTGGGGCGACAGAACCTTCTTCATAGCTGCCCCCTCCCTCTGGAACTTTCTTCCCAAACACATCAGAGACTGCACCAACCTGTCCATGTTCAAATCACAAATCAAAACTCACCTTTTCAGAACTGCTTTTAATGTGTGATTAATGTTGTGTTAAATGTGTGTTGCTTTTTATGATCATTTTAACTTAAGTTAGTATACTCTGAGACACTAGGCGAGTGAGTAGCTTGCCTAGGAGAGTCAGTGACATGGCAGACTTGTAGCAAAATAAGTCGATAGTCGGGGTAGGGGCGTGAGTCACTCGCCTTGGAAAGTCACTGACTAGGCTAGTGAGTGAATAAAGCAGTGCATAGCTCAGCTATGCTGAATAAGTTGCCGGTCATAGGAAAGGAGTCTCCTGCCTAGGTGAGTGTGTGACTTTAACGCCGGCCTATCATTTACCCGTAATTAAATAAAATATTCATGTTTTGCATGTGCCAGTCCAATATATAAAGTTTACAACATTATTGTTTTTTTGGCACCACATAGGCTACTAATTGACAGAAACAGCAGCATAGTAGGCTATATTATGTATTTTAAATGGGCTAGTGTGTATTTCATCCACAATGTATTTTCATGTGGACATACACACACATGCGCACACATAAATAAACGAAGGGTCAAAGTAGGGGCATGAGATCAGACCAAATCCCAACAAGAGAAAACAATTTTTAGAGAAACACAACCAACACCTCTTAAAACAATATCAGAGCAGAGGCTGCCAACGGGGGTTTAATTTCATCCCACGATCTGTCCTCCACCCCATTCCTTCTTCTAACCCTGGGAGATGGTGTTGTCATACTGTTGGACAAAGGCCCAGGGTGTAAGTGAGTTTAACTAAACAAAAACACTCCTACCCTGGATGGACTGAGCACACATGCTCAAGTATGGCCTGCAACAAAAAAAAACTCTGGCCTGCATTGAAAGGCAACCATACAACAGTTAGAAAGTGTTTGTTGTATAGGGTTGTAACTCTTTTGGTTTCCCTTAAGGTTTGCAAAACAAGCGAGGAATGTCAACCAAGTGAAGATTTAAGTGAGTGACGGACTGCTATGAATTAAGCCTAACACTAGGTGGCAATGTTGTGCAATACTTGGAGTTAGCACCGTAGTTGTCATCGGAAGCTAAGCGTGTTGTGTTGCCTATTTCCAGAAGAATGCGTCTTCTGAGCAACAGATGACAAAGGTGACAGAGGGCTAATATCCATCTGGCTGTTAGAGTTTAACAACATTCTAGCCTATCTCAAACGTGGAAGAGCTTACAATAAATCAGACAAGATACAGTGGCCTTGCTACTATATAGCTTTAATACACGTTGTCTAGTAATGGAATGGATGGAGGGCTGGACGACAACGGTGTAAGCAATGGGCTGGACAGTCCCTGCTTCATGGAGGGATATGGGCGGGCGGGCCGGCTGGTCTAATTCTTCAGATTAAAAGCAGCAGTGGGGCGGCCATAGGTTCCAGTGTAGCATGAAGACAAACTAAACAGCGGCGTGATTGGAAACGTACCGAGCATTTGGCTTTCATTAGCTACAGACAGAAACCCCAGCCCTACACACTAAGAAGCTTGTCCCAATGTCAATACGAGGCCTGCCAATCAAACACAGGACCATTATATGAAATGCTGTAGCCTACATCGATTAACCAGCCACAACATAATACACTGCAGTACAATGGAGGTACAATGAGAAAACAATCAATACATATTAGGCATTTCCCTTTAATAAACACCATACTTTTCAAACCATCTTTACATAATGAGTCTTTGGTCTTACACAACAGCTACAGTAGGCTACATGAGTAGCAGCAATAATTTCAATATTTCCATGAAGATCTATCCCTGAGGTTTGGCATTTGTGTGTGGTAGCCTACCCACTCAGTCACTGACTGGATCGATTTAATTGAAGGAATAGACAATAGAAGAAGATACTGCAATTTACAACAAATATGTTGTTTTAACCAAACATTGAGAAAAATACAACAAAAAGGCACCACTTACAGGACGAGAACATTTAAAGATCAGACCTCGGTGAAGATACAAGTTGAAAATCTGTTTCATCTTGCATGACAGAGGGGTATGGGCAATAATATTCCTCATCCAGAATCGTAAACAATTTACACTTTAAACACAGTGACCTCCCATTGTGTATGTAATGTGTAATGTAGGTTAATTATTATTATTCATTGTGTATTCATTTAGTTTCACAGAGATCTAAGCAAATAATTAATGTCAATACAATTTTAGGTCTGAATATAAATATAAAACCTGATCCTAGTTTTATACATAGTTGTCAAGGTTCAGAGAAATATAATATTACATGTTACATCCGAGTGTGAAAAATCAAATGCAATTCCATAAAACAATATGCGCATTATATCTACTGAAATCTTATGACATTAAAAAAAAAAAAAACGTATAAAAATATTATTTCCCTCCTGGGGGAAACAATATATAGAGTGATTTATTTATTTATTAAAGCACCAGGCCAAGCACCAATGTCAAAACTACAGAGTTTTGGGTGCTAAGGAGCCAGCAACTCGGCTATATTTAGCGTCATAAGACAAATTACTGGGGTGTTCTGTAATCGTTTACTTTCACTTTTGACTGGCTCTCGTTCTGCTGTTGGTGAGCAGGAAAACCCCCACCAGCTCTGTTGGTTTAGACCGGAAACTGCATGGGATGCAGTGCATAGACTGCAAGCTGGAGCTGTGTGGGGCGAGTGGCTGAATGGCGCTGCGGTTGTTGACACCCGCATCGTGTTGTTGATACCCGCAGCAGCAGATTGGCCCTTTAGAGAATTTTCCATTATAACAACAATTTTCATTTATATTATTTCTGAGATTTACAAAAGGTGACTATTAGCATGTCTCTCTTTCCTTGCTTAGCATGGTAGTGTCTGTTTGGCACACTTCCCTTTGTGTCATCCTAGTTTGTTTGAGACGGGTGGAATTTCATGGCTTTTGCACCCAGGTGATAATGATGACAGACAGGCTGGCCACACCCACAATAAACCCAAATACCAGCAGACACAGTGCCTGAAAGCACAGATAACATGGATGTCAAGTATAAGAAACCATACAATAAATCTTCATTACCCAGAGAGGAAAACAACAATGTAGTTCGTTATTAAAATGGCTCAGACTCTTGGAACACAGGCGTGACAAATATACATATATTTGAGAGCGTGTGGGCCTACCCCAATGGACTCAGACGACCTCAGAGGTTGGTTGCTGAGCTTCAGATAGAAGACACCAGGGAAAATGAACAGGAGGCATGTAGATGTGGTCGATCCTAAGGAAAACATGGACACTGAGCCATAAATGCACAGCTAATGGTTTGTGGGTTAGGGTCAGGGATATATATATATATATATATATATATATATATACACACACAGATACACACACACACACACACACACACACACACACATACATTATATTGGTCATACGAACCCACGACTCCAAACACATTTCTGATGTCTGGGACAAAGATGGCCAGCAGCAGCACAAGGCCCATGATCGTCAGAGTGATGGTAATGTGGCTGAGCCAGGAGAAAGGCCTTCCTCCACGCAGCAGCATGTTTACAGCCTTACGGGCCTGGAACACGAACACACACACACACACACACACACACACACACACACACACACAGGGTCACAACAAACACAGTGGAGCACATCGACTGCTAAAAGTTACTCTGTTTGTTCCAGAACTGCCCTTGTGGTCGAAAACCACACTAACAAAAACATTGGCGTTTTGGTTTGAAACGCGACAATGTTGAGTGGCTCGCATTGCTCTCTACCCCTCCCGCTACATAGCTTCGTGGCTCACACCCTTCTCTGCCCCCCGTGAAATGTGGGGTTTTGTGGCGCTATAATTTAGCCGAGGAGTGCGAGCATCCTCGAGCAAGATGTCAGACCCCCTACCTGCTTGTTGCACTCACTGTAGGCCAGCATCTGCTAAATGACATAACTAAGTGCACCTTTGACGCATCCCACTGTCTGCTCTGTGTGCTGACACAGGGGACTGCGACGCCGGCCGAGGGAACTCACAGGGAAGTGAATGAGGGGCACGGTCAGCAGCACGCCCAGCAGGATGGCCAGTCGCACCGTCATCACCACGGTGTCACGGGGCATGAAGGCGTCGTAGCTCTGCAGCAGCTCAGAGTCCACGCGGGCTGAGAAGAGAGTCAGGGTCAGTCACAGTGCCAGTAACTCTGCTGCTGCTGCTGCTGCTGCTGCAAGTGAGGCATGTCGGTGCACAGTCACCGTAGAAGGTGAGGTAGCCAAACAGGGCGGAGGTCACGTAGACCAGGAAGCTGAGAGAGATGCTGACAATCGTAACATTTTGCATCCTCGTCTTAGTTGGACTGAAAAGACACAAAGGCACATTTTTTCACACGATGATCACCCAATTTAGAAAAAAAACCTCACATTTATTTATTTAATCTAATAGTGTTTCCCTATCATGTTTATGGTTTGCTTATTTTTTAATTTTCATGATGATGTTATTATCTAAAAAGGCATGGCTCCATCTCCATTATACACACATCAATCACTAGAACCCCTCCTGGGTCATAAACTGGGAGAAGTGCTGAAGCAAGGGGTGGGGGTGTGGGGGGGGGCTGTAACACTAACCGGTCCAGTTCACAGTAGATGGGCAGGACAGCCGTGTGGCAGAGAAAGGAGAAGGCCATGGTGGGAATGGCGTAGGCACTCTGCAACGTAAATCAATCACATCCCTCCTGTCATTAGACACTCATCAGCTGCCATTGTGTCGCTGCGGCAGGAGGGGTGTTGGGTGGGCTGGCGTAGTGTTAGTACAATAGCATTTACCGTGTCAGGTTCGAAGCGTGATGGCTGACTACGTGTCGGGCAAATTGTAAGGTATTGAGGTGCTTTTAAATGAAACCCACCACTCGCTTGGTGTAATTTAACGGTGTGATGTACAGTAGACTTGTTGCGTCTCTTTTGGCACATGGAGCAGCTGCGAGGAACACATGGGGTTCCCTGTATGTAGCCCAGTGCTTTATGTTTATATAGATTAGGGAGATGTCAGTGGTGCCTAACAACTGTAACATTCTTACTCTCAACATCTTCTCACCATCGCGTTGTGCATCTGCAGTGTGTTGAGGCTACGCATACCTTACTGGAGATGACCAGGAGCTTGGGTGTACATTCTGACTCGGAGGAATTGGATATCTGCAAACACAGCGTGAGAAGAGGAACCATTTTATTGCAGGGAAGAGGTGGCATCAGCAAATGTGCGGGGTGTGAACGAGAGCGGACTAAACGTGGATTCCGCAGCCTGGATACGGCGTGGGCGGGAAACCAGGCCCTAACAGTACATGCCGGGCCTGGGTGCGGGGAAGTAATAGTGCAACCCGTTTTTTTAAAAAGGTCACAGTTCATTTCCCGACTCTGGTGGGGTCATCTGAATTTCCCTCCCCCCAGGACTGGCACAATTCACAGTGCAGCGCTCTCTCTCTCTAGCCCCTCTCTGGTCCTCATCAGACAGAGCTGTCTCAATCAGTAAACTCAATCTCCCGGATCTTTCCTTAATCCCATGGCCGTGACTGTCTGGTCTCGCTTACCTCGGTCAGGTCAAGGTGACCCATAATGCTCTGCGTGTGTGTGTGTGTGCTGCCAGATCACAGATAAAGGGGGCTGTTATTACCTGGTAGGTGTGCTGTGGAGTAGTTCCGTTGTGAGGGAGAGGGCAAGGGATGGACCATTTCTTCACCACAACCTGGACAGGAGGCAGCACAACAGGTCAACAACAGTCATACAGCTTGAAGGTAGGGGTAGGAAATATCTTGACATTTTCAGATATTTGTACGATAATGTAACGATAAAGGCCCAAACTAGGATATGACAGCAAACATGCATGTGTTTCAATATGTTCAATGTTCAATGTGTAAAAGTGATGTAGCATTCAGTTGGTGAAATGGTCAAAGCCATTGTCCATTAACAAAGCAATCAAGTTAAGGCAAATAAAAAAAGCTTTTATTTGCTATAATCAGTCTGCAGTATACTAGTAATTTAAAATACAGAGAGAACAGGAGAACCCTTTGTGAGGTACATCGTATTGTGAGTTAGGTGCATCGCCCTACCCTCCCACCCTTACTCGTAGGTTTTCCAGAACTCACCACGACAGCAAAGTAAAGCATTAAGAAGAACGACAGGCTGCTGCTATATCCCAAGAAGCCTAGAGGAGAAGGGGATGGGGCTGATAAGACGTAGCTACACAGCCAACACAACATGTACAGGAGATAAAGAGATTGCCTGCAGTATTATGGACACTGTATGCTGGACCCAGATTGTATTAACACCACTTACCGATCTTGGGCAGCATAGCAAGAGGCAGAACAATACACAGAGTAATCAGAATTAGCAGTGTCCTGCCATCTTCATACCAGGCATTTCTGGAAAACACCAGAGGAATGGACATTTAACGATAAAAGTGAATATTCACGTTTAACCGAACCATATTTCCCACCGCTACACTCCTGGCCCTGACAAGATGAAGACAGAAGAGATGGATCTTCCGCACTTGGGCCAGCCGTGGAAATTTGTCTCCATTCCATGCTCCAGTACAGAATGACAGACTCATCATGTGGTATGAATTAAGGGCTTTAGCGCTCGCAAAACCATAACAGTTATGTAATTCACGTGCAAACGTTGTGTCGCTGCTCTCTCAGATGAGGCCACATTTGACTTGCACTCTGCCTGCACTTTTGCACTTTTTCTGAGACTTTGAGAGGGGGAATAATATTTTCTTTCGCTGAGGGATAGCCATGGCGGTTTATTTGGGAAGAAGGAAGGGGCGTATATTTTTGGTGACACATGTGGAAGGCATGCCGGCCCACTGGGGCTGGGGTCGGGGTGGCGGGCAGGAGGGGTGCCGCCCAGCATTGCTGTGCGTCAGGCCGCGGCATGGGGGTTGCGGGCGACTGTTTATGGGGCTCCCACAGTCAGCAGCACCTGCTCGGACCACATCAACACCTACTGACCCTGCTTGGCAGTTTCACAGCTGCGGGGTTACCATAGGCGCTGACGGTCCCGTCTGTCTGTCTGCACCCAGATTCTGCTCTTTAACGGGATGTCACAGAGGCCATGGCTCTGGCACCCACTCTCACTGTAGCGCTTTCCAATAGCTTCAACTTTAGCCTAAGTTTAGCTGTAGCTCGCTAGTGTGCTTAGCTAACCTCTACCTGGCTTCTACACGCATCATGCGAACATTGGGATGTCTAAACCCACCACCACCCCTTGGGATCCACTCCTGTACGCCTGAGAGAACTTATTGTAAAATGGGACGGGGGAGGTTGGGGGGGATACCTTGAATACCCATGAAATGTAGTGCATTTCACGCTATAACAAGCTACAGGATAGGTCTTAGTCAAGGTTGGGAGTACCACTGCCAACAAGTCAATCTCCACCAAGTGTTGGAGATTAGCACAAATCTGGGCATGGCAGCACAAACCCACAGCTGTCATTGACCTTGGCCCCATCACTGCCCTTAAACACGGGCAGAAACTGGACATACAGTTTATTGGCACAGACGAAGACAGAAAGAGATCAAGGACAATTATCTTTCCCTCTGCCAAATTATGACAAATGAGCCAGAAATGTTTATTATTATAAAACAACTAATTTATTTAGACTTTGATGGGATGTGTCTGTTAACATCCCAGAGCCACTCATTAACAGGGCCGTTTTGCTTCCCTCAGCGGTGAGCTGTAATTAGAATGGCAAAACTGATATCCTCTTGTATCACTCTGATTCCGGCGAACATGTGCGAGAGATTTGGGTTGGGTGGGGGTGGGGGTTGGGGAGGTGAGGGGGTGTGTGTGTGAAAGGAGCGCCATAATGCAAAGCAGCTGTGTGGGGAAGATTCAGATGTTGACGGGGTTTAGGCTGAAGAGCAGCTACAGCGCTTCCTTGAATCAACGTGGCTGATAGCGAAGTGACAGTTCTTGGCACAAGACTTATCCGAGCACCGTTGTCGGTGGCCAGGGAGAAGGAGGTGGATCCATACAGACCCAGTGAAGGACACACACACTGCAGATGTTGCATGAGAAATGTCTCTATCATAAATACTATTAATTTGGGTCTGCTTCCTGTTACACAGCACTAGCCACTAATTTCCCTCCAATCACTCACAGACAGTTAGTGTGGTTTACTCTTCTTTGTGTCCCCTTCCTGAGGTGCACAATTGTCAAAATTAAGTCATTTGAAGGCCAAGCATCATAACAGACAACGTTATGGGAGTCATTGTGCATCCATTGATCTCAAGTACATCTTACTAAGCAATAAGAATGTCGTATTTCGAACAGCAGCGTTGCTGATTTCTGAACAAAGGTTCAATGCACCTACCCAGGGTCTTCTGTGCTGTGGAAACCGCCGATAGTGGCCGGAAGCTCCGACTTCAAGATAAACAAGTAGGAAGACATGGCTATGAACAGGACAGCAACAAAGGTTCAGAAAAATAATACATAATAGAGATGAGTGCACAATCATGTCACGTACCATACCACATGATATGATATATGACATTTAATAACAGCAGTTCTCAAACCCAAACTATAAAAAGAAGAGATACATATCTTGTAATCATAAAATACTACTTTTTAAAATGTATCCAAACACGGGACAAGATAAACATAACAATAATAACCATAACTCAACAAATTGTACACACTTTTAATTAAAGATGAGATTTAAAAAATCTCGACCTTTGGCGGGTCCCTTTGATTTAAATCAGTGGAGAACCACTGACACACACACACACACACACACACACACACACGCACACACACACGCACGCGTGCGCCACCCGAACGCTTCGGTGCGTGCCGTGCTTTCCAGGTCTGGGGAGGCAGGTTATTGGGCCATGGCCCTTCGCTAATGCAGACGGGTGGGGCAGGGCTCAGTGGCAAAGCCCTTAGTGCTGAGGAGCAGACATTCTACAGATGTTCCCTCTCCTGGAGCCCAGTGGCAGCAGCCAGAGTAAAGAGGGCAACGGGGGAGGAATGCTAACAATAATGGTCCCTGACACTAATCCAGGTAACCCCCCTCGACACACACACACACACACACACACACACACACCACTCTACCCTAGAAACCCGGAAATCGTATGTCTCCGGTGGGCTCGTCCATCCTTCCCCGGCTCCTTACACAGCCAATCAGAAAGGAGCCTTAGGTCACTTCCTACCCCCTTCCTCCGCAGAGGCTGGAGAATGCACAGGGTGAAGCATATGGGGGTGTGTTTGGAGCAGGACGTTAAACAGACGGGCAGTGTGTGGTCAGTGATAACAGGCGGCGATGTTAGGGGATTTAGGTGTGTGAAGCCAGGGCAGATCCAGGGTTAGCTGGGGGCTCTCTGCCTCGGGGAAAGCCTTTTACTCCACATGAAAACAGCCTGCACCCTAATCCTTCAGATCCTGCAATCTTTGGAGATTGCAGGATCCGCCACCCCACCCACACAGACATTCTGTCAGGGTAATAATAATAATACACAGTTAGCAATAATAATAAAACATAATAACAAGGATTTACGTTTTGTAATAAGAAAATATTTCAAGGTGAGTGGTTCTACGTGGAGCTAGCTATTACGCACTGACTAACGTCTGGCTGCCTCAATGATTCTTTGACATCAACAGATGTCATATCAAAGAGGACTTGCTTGTAGGCCAAAATGGATACATGCACACTAACAGACACAACAAGCATGACGTCATTGTTTAGTTTCATGCAGTTGGTTACTGTAAGTACATCAACACGTCCACAGCAAGTGAATGCCGTGGAAATTCTGGGTGGAATAATACTTACACAAAAAGGACCTTGAGTAAACAAAGAAGAGTAATCAGGCTAACACTGGAACGGTAACAATGTCCAACAGGAAACACAATATATTTGGCTCCAGCAAGGTGTATGGCTCTCCGTGTGTCACCAGCAAAGTAAGGACAGGGGGAGAGTGTATTCAACATAAAACAGAACCACTTACATTTCATTAAGAGCATGGGGAGAGGCAGGCTGCGAGAGCCTTAAGCTGCCCTGTAATTAAGGTCAATTGGCCATCAGCCGTCGGCAGGGTAGACGAGTGTTTACTCAGAGCGAGGCTAATTGCGCCCTTATAAAAAGGGGCCAGGGGTGTGGATAGATGCATGCTGGAGTGCTGGCTCACGCACTCGGACACCCCCCACTCTGGGAAAACCACAAACATACCAGAGGGCACTGCAGTAATCCACTCAGCCCCGCCGTTAATGACTGCAGAGAAGCCATCACCTCGGCTCTCAGCTGTGAGAGAAGCTCTGTGGCTAAGATACAGACCAAGATGGCCAAGACGGAGGGAAGTGAGGGGTGGGGGCGAGGAGGAGGAGGGGGTCCCATTAGGATCCTCCACACTGAGAGGGTGGGAGTGGGTTTACCATCAGTGATCAATTAGAGGAGAAGTCAGGTTTCAGGCCCAGGGGATGGGGGGCCAAGAGGACGGCGACTAAGGGTCAACGGTTATCAGGATATTCAGATAATAACTTCAGAGGAAAGTACCTTGGCTCAGAACCCTCTGCTCTCCAGTAGGAGGCGCTATCTGACGGTAAGATCAAGTGGTCATTGTCTGATCTGATACTCCACACCTTCTGAGCCTCTTGAAAACTAGCTAAACATGTACATTTTCAGTATGCTGTCAGAAATAACAGAATTATAAAGCCATCTTACCACCAATATTTTGGACCAGAATAGTGATTGCAACCAAAATCTAAAAAAAACAAACAGAAAGACTGTTAGGGTAAACAGATGTCTAGTAATATATTGCAGGAGCTTAATCTGTTGTGGCATACATATAGTGAAATGCAACTTCCTGTTTATTAATGTTGGTAAATGAACACTAATAGCAAAAGGATACTCACTTTCCCTGGCTTTTTTAAGGCTTTGCCCCCTAGCTCTTCATATGAATTAATACCTATGAGAAAAAGACACACCAAGCATCAATTAGATATTATCCAATATTCATATATATTATATATAGATATATTGGCCCTATCCCATATGGTTTTCTGTAGGAATATAGTTTTAGTCTAGGAAACTGCTTTAGTATTTATCCACAAGATAATCAATCTTAGTTAAAGTCTTGGCTCCAATTGTAAATTTAATTGACCTCCACTGATACATACTGTCAAATAAAACAGATAATTATCCTAAACTATGAAACTTTTTTGTTCAATATTTTAGCTTATTAGTAAGCTTTTAGCTACTGTGATTCAAACATTCCTCTTTGGGTTTAAGCTCACTCTACAAACCCACAATAATATAATCATTTGTAATAAGGATAGAATATCAGCATCATGCATTACCAGTATTACCTGTTTGATCACACAGCTTCAGAAGTAGATGTACAGAATAGACTGCCAAGCTTGAAACTATTAACAGTAGGACACTAAGTGAAGGGGTAGACAGAACAGAAGTCATTATTGTGCTGCACCCGTTACGTTAAATTATATTAATAATTCTATACCACCTATAAATAAAACCCACAATGCATACAAACACTTGCCATTCACAATGGAATGCTAATGGTGTCCTCACCAGAAACCAACAATGCCGGTACTAGCCATAGCATAGGCTAGCCCGAGAATACCACTTCCCATGATGGCATTCATCAGGTTAAAAACAGAGGAGGCAAAGGAGGCTCCTTTGGTCCTGGTTTCTACCGCTGTCTGCACAGAGAGAAGAAATAAATAGGTGAAATAAGGTGGTGAACTGCACAAATGAATTAGTGAAAAAACAAATACAACAAGTACAACAAATTGTATTCAAGCAATTTGATTCTGATTTACTCAGTACATCACATGTACTTATTATTCCCAACTGGCCACCTGTGATGATGGATATCATGAAAGAACACTGTAGTGGAATTAAGGCCATAGGAATGGGACCCTTGCACTCCGCACTGGACAGCTGCTGAGTTTGGATAGGAAAAGCTGCCTACTACTGCGTGACCTCTCTAATAGGGGGAATCCTGGATAGCATGACTTGCATCTCTGGTATCGGTTTCAAAACTGGCTTGATTGACTTGTGGGTCCCTGAATATAACTCATGGTTATACTGAAAGACAGTTCACAATGACACTGCGACCAGGCAACATAAAAATACTGCCTTGACTATGTTTACTTTACTTTACTTTCTGTTGATTGTATTTTTACAATGTCCTTTTATTTATTGACTGACTTGTACAGTGTTTTATTGATTTTGAGTTGTACAGTGTCTGTGGGTGAGTTTGAAAGCTCTCGATAAATAAAATGTTTATATTATTATTATTATTATTATTATTATTACTACATGTGCATTTGTAAGAATGCAACTTTAAATAAACCACCATTAGGCTATTAACAGAACCGGACAACCAATATATGACAACAAGCGTTCATATTACCATTACATTTATAATAGGAATAGAGTACAATCATTGCTGGCTTCTGACTGTGAATATTTTATACAAATGTGATGCATTCAGATGCTATTATGAACTTTGACACTATATAACACTAATATAAACACTTCCGATTAATATTACATGCTGTATGGGTCCAAACTTCTTGCTAGCCTGTTTGTTTACAGTTGACAGCTTCTTCAGTAGGCAAAGGGAAAAATTAGTGTTCCCTATGATGACACCTATCACACATCACAAGAAGGCTTGCAGGGAGAGCGTGTAATCATTAGCAAAGCATTGATTACAGTCAGTCGATTAACTTGATTGGTTGATAGTCGAAGTACATGTACATACACACATCCTCACACTGTATACGGTTATTATACTATGTTGATGCTGTTACGATACAGTGTAACTTAGTTACAGTAAACAAAACTATACGATAGTTAACACGTTTGGATATATTACTTCTTACAGTAGTTTACTCACATTCGCTAATAACGGAGTGGTTTCGCATTCTCCATCGATTTCTCCAGCAGACTCAGCAGTTTGAAAGCCTGTGTTTCCATTTCCATTGACATTCATTTTCTTCTGCTGGCTCTAAAGTCTCCAGCGAAAATCCGCACACAAACGTACGTATGATTTTGTATCTTAATATTGCTGGAAGGAACGAAACAGCTGGAAGCGTTAGTTTCAAAATACCGTTAACTGATTATTTGTATAGACAACAGTCTCACCAATAATAACTATGCAGATGTTCAGATCATGTGACAATCTGCTTCGTCGCACGTCTGACGTAGTACATTTAAACCCAATCAAATATCGGCTCTTGGTCCATTCGACCAATCATACTAAAGTCGATCGTTGATGACGCACAATACACATGTCCTCGTACAGGGTGTTCTTGAGGTGAGCTACATTATTATTATAAGCAAAATATAAATAATAACAACTAAGATTTTTCTGTAAATGTCCTGCTAAAAAATATTCAATGAAGACATCGTTATATTCTAGGATCTTACCAAGAATCTTCACATTTGTGCTGCAACCTCAACGCAACGTGAAAGCATATTTTCAACCGAGAGTTTATTCTACTGCTTTTCAAGCAGCTTCAGACAGTGCTGGCATGTCTGAGTCCCCGAAGACCGAGATGAAGCCCGAGATGAAGCCCGAGCTCTACCAGGCCCCTCCAGAAGTCCGTGGTATGACCTCTCTTGACAGAGAAGCCTTCGCCCAAACGGTGGTTGTGCCAGCATTACGTGTGCCTATCGGGGTGCTAAACAAAGTGGTGAAAAGCCTAAAAAAGGCAACCATCCAGCGGTCAGGTGTCACAAAACTGGTACGTGACAAAGAGAACGGCAGTGAAGGAGATGCTTTTCGTTTACTGTTGCTGGATCCCATGAGAATATCCTCACCAAGTTCTTTCAGTGACGCTGAGACTGAGGCCCTGCGGTCATTTGGTGTACCTCAGGAACTTCAGCACTACGAGTTTCACCTGACCTATGACAACCTGAAAAGTGAGGAAGTGCTTGGAGCCGTGCTTCCTGAGGGCCAAGATGTCACCTCTGGGTTCAGCCGAGTGGGACATATCATACACATGAACCTGAGGGACCACCAGCTGCCCTACAAAAGCCTTATAGGTAAGCTTCTAATAACCTTGAAGGACTTGGGAGCTTAATCAAAAAACATTATACATACTTGCATTGTTTACAAGCCCATTATATTTGTCCTGAAAAAACCAGCAGGAGAGACACTCACAGTAATATGCTAATCTCTGATGACAAAATAATATAAATGTCATGCATCTTTGCAGTTTGACCACATCGCAAAACTAAGCTAGGCAATATTAACATAACGCTAGGGCAGAATTGAAGAGAGAACTATCATCATTGCACTGCAGATCTGTTACACAAACATAATGCTTACTCAAATTAGCTGTTTTTTTTTTTAATTTTTTAATTTAGCTCTGTTCCCATTTTTTTTCTCACCTGTTGTTGTTGATGTGGTACATTTGTTCACATGCCCCCATACTCTTACATTTCAGGCCAGGTTATAATGGACAAAAACCCTGGAGTGACTTGTGTGGTCAACAAGACTAACATCATTGACTCCACTTACCGCAACTTCAAGATGGAGATGCTAGCTGGAGAGGAGAACATGGTGACTAAAGTAGGTTATATCATGAATGTGCAGATTTAATACATATTTATGTATAACGTACCTGCTATTTTTACAATGATCCTCTTAAACTCCCATCCCTGTTTCAGGTCAAAGAAAACGGGGTAACCTATGAGTTCGACTTCTCTCGTGTATACTGGAACTCTCGACTGAGCACAGAGCACATGCGGGTGGTATCGGACATCCAACGTGGTGACACTTTGTTCGATGTGTTTGCTGGTGTGGGTCCCTTTGCTATCCCAGCTGCCCGCCGTGGAGCAACCGTGCTAGCCAATGATCTAAACCCAGAGTCGTATCGCTGGCTACAGCACAACATCAAACTGAACAAGGTGGAGAGTAAAGTCAGGCCCTTTAACCTGGATGGAAGAGCCTTTATCCGAGGGCCAGTAAGGCAGGAGCTACCTGCGCTTCTGAAGGCACAGGCTAGGGTCCATGTGGTTATGAACCTGCCTGCCTTGGGTCTGGAGTTTCTGGATGCGTTCCAAGGCCTCTTGGACCAGGAGGTTTCCTGTGACACAAACCTGCCCACTGTGTACTGTTATGGTTTCTCTAAAGATGACAACCCAGAGCAAGACATGATTGAAAGGGCTTCCAGCAGCCTTGGCTTCTCCCTGGTGGGCCGATGCGATGTGAAGTTTGTGCGTAACGTAGCGCCTAACAAAGACATGATGTGTGTAAGATTTCAAGTCCCCAAAGAAGTGCTCTTCAGCCGTGACCAGGGACCAACAGGTGAGGACTCCAGCAGGGGTTAGTTTGAATGCATTTACTCTATCCCTAAATATTGTATATTATAACTTTTTTTTTTATTCATCCAGAGCCTACAGAGGAACCCGCCCCAAAGAGACAGAAGTGTGAAGAGACAGCAGATTAGATGTTATCACATCTGCCTGGTGTGTTTTTATTTTTTTTTTTTTGCTGGACATTTCCATTTCTTTTTACAAAAACTTTTTTTTTTTTAATCTACAAATTTTACATGTTATAATAAATAACACCACTTCATTTCAAGAAGCACTGATTTATATACACACCAGAATGAAAGTGACAATGTTTTTTTTTATTTTTTACTGTGGTTTATTTAAATATAAAATGAACAGGAAAAATATAAAATGTGTGTGTAACTGTAAACCATAGATTTTGTCCCTACTGCAATGCACTATGGGATATGTAGTTCAGTCAGTTCATATTCCTAACCAAAGGCTTGTTGGCGCTAGATGAGCTCCAGATTGGGTCATCCAATCGAAAAGAACAGCCCACTGAAGGCATCCTGGATGGCTCTGTGGCACGCCAGCCCTGATGCATATCCTCCAGCTGTGTCCTGAGGCAGAGCAGCTCGCACGTGGTTCAGATACCTGAGAAGTGAGGGGGGGGGGAAAAAAAAGGCCATGTCAAGAGTCAGTTACAGCTGAGACACTTTGTAAATGACTTCATAGACTGTGTATCCACTGCCCTAATCTGTGGTTCAGAGTCAAGATGCTAACCGGTATAGAATAACCTATACATAAACCAGACTCTGCTGAGAGAGGTCTGAAAGTCCTTTCTGTAAGTATACATTAACTACAATCAGTGACCTATGCTGCTGTAGTAGCCCGTCCACTTCGAGGTTCGACGTATGCAGCTGTATTATTGATGTTTATTTGAATTACTGTTACTGTCAGCTTGAACCGGTCCTTTGACATCTCTCGTGAACAAGGCATTTGCGGTCACAGAACTGTTGCTCAGTAAACAAATTGTCCACCATTCTCTGTACTCTAGAGACTGTTGTCTGTGAAAATCCCAGGAGATCAGCAGTTTGACATGCTGTCCTCAGCTCAATACTATGTTTGTTTATTTAAGTTCATAACACTTTGCCCCCTTGTTGAGGCCAACAAAGGACTAACCACACAGCCAAACTCATACCTTCTGCCTAAAAGCCTCTCCAACATGTATTATAGGTGTCTTATTTTTTAAGTGCTTACAGATGTAGCCTGCCAAAGCCCCTGTTCTGGTACTCACTGTTTATTTTCACTTCGAGCCGAAGATGGAAAAACATTGGAGCTGTCAATTAAACCCCACTTCTCGTCCTCACAGTGATGGCAGCTCCCATACTCGGGGGTGTGTGGAGGGGCTGGGGGTGCAGAGGTCGACCCTGTGGCCCCACCCACTCTAATCCTTCCTCCTCTCTTATGCTGTCAAGTGTGTGTACTGGGGGGGCATCGTGTGTGTATGTATGGGCCTCACTGGTTCCTTGTAGTGTCTGACTACAAAGCTAACAAAGTCCTCCAGCAGCTAAGATCCAAAGCAACTGAGACAGCACGCAGCCTTGCCTGCCAACACCCCATCCCCACAGCCCCATCAGAAAGGTCTAAAGCCCTCACACGAGTCTGGCTTTGTGGCCCCCGTTTCTAAGAGCCAGCGGAACTTCAAAGCCAAATAAGAATCAAGCACATAGACAGCCCTCTGATTTCTGTGCCCATTGGAGACTCTACAGAGAAACCAGACACCTGTGGGGAGGCTCAGAGAGACACAGGGTGAGGTGTGTGTGTGTGAGAATGAGGAGGACAGAATGAAAGAAAAAAAAATGTCAGTGAAACTACAGAGGAAAAAAAAAAGCTGCGTTTTTCATCAAAAACAAATGCTGGAAAATGAAACTATTCCAATGACACATACAATAATGAGCATTAATAATATTTATGCCAGGTGTGAGTAAACAAAGCACACACACAAAAAAAACCCCACTCATCATCCACTAGAGAAACAAATCACAGGTTCAAAACACCAGGCTCACTTATTAATAATAACTTCATTAGGCGCAAGCTGCTGTAGCCCGTCCTTCACAGGGCACTTGAGGGAGGCCTTCTCAGATGGCTTCCTGCATCAGATGAGTGCTATCTATTGATTATATTGTACTGGGCCTTTTTAACAGCGAAAAAAAGGGGGCTATTTACAGCCCGGCTAAGTCTGCTCTTCCTGCTAATCTAATCCCCAAGCTACTCATGTGGTCATTCCTTCCAAGAAAGCTGAGAGCTCTGTGTAACTTTATATCCGCCTGCCCAAAGGAGGGAGAGAGAGGTAGCGAGAGAGAGCAAGCGTCAAGGTGGGGGAGAGGACGAGAGGCGCTGAATACTGTATGTGGGGGTGGGAAGCAGCAGAGAGGATATGAAGTGATATCACCTTTGGGTATCATCCTTCCCAGCCTTCTTCGCTTAAACAAATCATGTCTGCCCTCCACTCACCCCTAAACACTAAAGGTTAGTTCAGTTCTGCCCCATTAACCTGGTGACTCTAAGTGCATCCCTGCCTAAAGGCCAGCCACATGCACGTGCCTAGACACAACTGGCTTTTTTAGCGTGCGCCGTTTCTATAGAGAATCTTTTCACATGACTGTACTTGACAGTGCCAACTAATTTAAATTGGACAGTTGACAACCTAGACGTGCAAAGACATGAAATACATTCATTCTGTACGTTACATTTGCCTAGAAAAGCTATTAGGGGTTTCACAATGCCTTCAAAACAGGAAAGGACGCAGATCCAGGCATGAACCACAAATCACACAATAGGCCTATGCCAGTGGACTTTGTGCTCGAGTAGTGGGTCACAAGCAGTTTAAACTGCTTCTTCTAATCATGAAAAAACAACAGTGAAGAACAAAGAACTATCGATGTGCTATTTTATTAAAGGGGCAATCGGAGATTATTTTGCAGTCGTTGGAGAAACAACGTTGTTTTGGTTTCAAACACGAGGACGTGACCAACCCCTCCCCCACCTGAAAACTGAGCACGTGACTGTGGCACACCAGAGCACGTGCATTTAGTCTCGCTCACCCACAGCTCGCTCCCCATCCTCCATGAAATTCCCCCAGTGGGACAAAATGTCGAATTCTCCCTTTAAAAATAATAAAAAAATAATACTAATTTGCAACCTAATTTTATCAGAAAATTTTGAAATCATCTGACCCTCTAATAACATTTGCACCCCATTGGAGGGGGAACCGCGGCACTACACAGTCAGATACAGACACTTGGCAATTTCCATAACACTGCAGACCAGCTCTTCTGCTATTGTTTCAGTTTACTGTGTGTGCGCGCTGTCTGTACCGAGACTAAGTTAGACATACACTTCTCCACCACACACACACACTCCTCCCCCAACCGCTCTTTCTCCCCCTCTCTCCCTCTCTTAGGATCGGTCTGCCTTTTGTTCGCAGGGCCCTGAAATCCAACCCATTTCGGCCGGTAACATCTTTCACTCTCTGGGCCCCACTCAAGCATTAACTGCAACTTGATATCCGCCTTTTCAAAGCCTTGTATTATTGGGTAAATATGGGTCACTTTGGACTGGTCCATTATGACGCTAAGGGGGAGCAGGAATATACTTGGGCAGATGATAGTGACAACTGAATGGTATGGTATGGTATGGTATAAAAAACATACACACCTAAAAGGTGTGTATGTGCCAGACTGAAATTTTCAGCATGGCATATTGCAGGGCCTTTTAGTGGTCTTCTTTAGTCTTAATGTCCGTGACAAAAAAGTTAAATGTACATTGAAAAATTATTAATACGGGTTAATACGAGTTCTTGAGACAACAACATTTTTCCACTTGGACTGGGAACTCTGAATACCTGGGCAATATCTCCTGCTAACGCTAATAACCGTCCTGGATTTTCCCCAATGGGACACCAAAAGTATTCCCTGCTCCTGTTGCCTGGAAAATGCCACATGAACCGCATCTCTAATTCAAACTGAAAAGATAAGTGGCGAAATGTTACGCCGGGTTCCGCGCGATTTCCAGCTGAGAATGCGTGCCTCCTCTTTGGCGTTTGAGTCAGGCATGCAGCCGCAGAGCTGAGGGCATTTTAGTTCTTTAGGGAAAAAGCTGTGAGGTTGGAAGCTTCAGACCTTGGGGTTTGTTGCAGATATCAGACCCCTTGTCTAGACTCCATGTGTTGGCTACAACTGGAATTAAAAGCTGGGGAAGCCCAGTCATGATGGGAAAAAAGTAAAGAGGCCCATAATGCTACAAAGCTTAAATTCAGATAGCAGATGTTTAAATCAAGACGAAAACCACAGAGCAGACACAAAAGATGAAGCAGCATTGAATCAGACCTAAACTATGCTCATTGTTATTATGTGGTTTGGCTGAATGCATACATGAAAAATTGACTTATCTTTCTGCCATACAGCAGGTTCAGGGGAGGGAGGGTTGCTGTAGGGGTAATAAGTGGAAGGAGAATAGGGTTGTCTATGGATGTCTAGTGTGCAGTTCAATTCATGAATGGAATATGGAGTCTAATGCATGTCCAGCTGCTCCTACCATCTCCCTCTTTCAGAAAGGGCTCAAAGTTGACTTCACTCCCAAACCCACGACATTGTGTGTTTTACAGCACAGAAGGATCCTAATTCACGGGCATATGTCGGGGTATGTTGACTTTCAGGGAAGTCTAGGAGACAAACCTTGTATTTTGTTTACTCAACACCGGGAAATAAATGACGACTGCAACAAAGTGAAATCTCATACTGCACCTACTTTCAAGGACAGATGCCTCATTAGACCTGTATATTAAAACAAAAGGAGCTTACACTGTCAAAACACTTAGCGGATACACGCTAAGGTAGATTTAACAGCTATATCTGCAGCCGAGGCTGCCCCAATACTTCTCAAAGCCCACCATTAGCCTGCTGGATAGCAGGCTCAATGTCCGGAAGTCTTCCTTTAGCACTCAGGCAGCGGTTGGGAATCCTGGCCTGGGAATGAGAGGGGTGGGGGGCTGGAGGGTGGTTCAGAGCCACACACCTGCCAGATGATTTGTCATTATAGAGGGGTCAGCACTCAGCTGTCACCCCCTAATCACCCACCCCGCCTCCTCAAACCCCCCCTTCTACCCCACCGCTCTGCTCCTCCAAAAACACCCCCTGCATTCCTAAGCTAGCTCCGGTTACACTCGCTCGCGGCCCCCGCTACCCCATCTGCCCCGGCTGGGAGCCGCAGCACACCGAGCGCATTGTGTGCCTGCACAGCCCCGCGTGCGCGCGACTACATGTTTTCGCAAGGGCGAATACACTTGTACCAGTGCACACGGTTTTTAAAAAAAAAGACCAGGACGAGGATGTGTGCGTTTGACTGGGCCAGGGGCCCCACCCAGCCCACCTACCTCACCCCGCCCACCTCACCCCTGCGGTCAGGCCAAACACAGAGGACTCTCACAGGTATACTATATCTGTCAACGGCATCCTTTCATCGCCAGGGGTCGGAGGTCACGCCACTCCGCTAGATGAAGTTTCCTCCGGGACGCGAGAGTGTGTAGGGTAGATCCTCTGCCTACACACTGTCCAACAGATTATCTCTTAAATTGTACGCTGTATCTATGTGTGTGTGTGTGTGTGAGTGTGTGTGTGAGAGAGAGGGTCGGAGGACACTCATGCAGTGAGCTCATAGAGCTCTTATCCGTTATCACGTCTTTTCACCACCACCGACAGGCCGAGTCTTCTTCTCTACCTCAAATAGAGAGAGAGGAATATATCGGTATCAGTAACACTTTGTTAAAGGAGGAGCATGTTTAGAGTGTTAACACAAGCATTGGGTGTCACTTGACATTAACGCTTATAGAAATACAGACTCGTTTAGAGTGATTGACAATCTGCAAGCTGTCCTCAGGAACACAACTTGTTGGTAATAAGTGCAACGTAGAGCTGGCTACGATAAGGGCCTATTGTATAGGCTCCTCAAAATGCAGCTTCGCTTCCCGGCCCGAGCGTCACCTGTCACTACTCGTCCAAAAGCTCTCCCTATGTTGGGTCCAGCACCTCCTCTGTCTGGCCTGATGGGGGCAGTAGAGGTTGGCTGACAGACTCGGGCTGCTACCCTAACACCTAACGACAGCCTCTGACTTGAAGAGCCATCACACCCCGATCGCCATTAATGCATCTCTCTCTCCCATCCCTGGAGCTGTGCGATTATGACTCGCTCCCCTGGAGAGCAGAGGTGAATCAAGCCGGACTAGAGAGGCGGGGTAATGACATGACATCAGTGTCAACGTTAACCAAATGGGGCCGTAAACAATAGACAGGCATATGTTCAGGGAGTGACTGCCGGTGCAAGACACACCCATAGCGCGCACACACACGCACGCGCACACACACACACGCACACACACACAGAGCGTAAAGGGAGCCGTGAGGGTGACATGTTGGGAACAGGACCCTACTGCGCACCGTGAAAGAATGAGAGTTTCCCCAGGAGGATTGGCCCTTCACAGGTATCAGTTACAGCCGCATCTCGCTCACTGGAGACAGGCGGAGGGGATTTCAATTAGGGAGAGCGATGGGAGGAAGGAGGGGAAGAGGGGGGACAGAAAGGGAAAAACACAAAAGGCAGGGAAATGTAGGGAGGAAGGTTCCATCCATCCATCACAGTGGAGAACCTTCTTACAATGAGCCGTGCGAGAGGCAAGTCCCCACAGCCCGGCAGCTCAAGATGACGGGAGTTTGTTTTCTTTCCCCAGCTCTTAAGAGGGGAAAAAGAGCTAGCTAATCCCCCTGTACATCACCGAGAACTCTGCCCCGGGGGCAAGGAGGAGGGGAGAGGGGCAAAGTTCCAGTGTACCAGTGCTTTGTGTGCGTGCATGTGAAAAAGAAAAAAGGGGGCTGGGTGCACCTACGCATGCAAAAGTTCTGAACACCGCCGGGCTTAACATCAAAGCATGCAAGATGAACCGAGTGTGGCCTCTTTGCAAAAACCACTGCAGAGATTAGTGCGTGTTAACGTATAAATAGCCTGGAGACACCGCCCCGCCGTGCAGGTTGGTGACCCCTGCCGCCTGGGGTCTGTGACACAAATAAACCAGGGGGCAGGAGAGGCTGGTACACCCAGGAGACCCCTGCCCGAAGAAGGCCCATGGCCTGGGTTCATCGGAGAGGGGCAGCATCGCTCTGTCTGGCACACAACAACGAGAGTGGAACCCTAGTTCCAGCTGATGACCACATACACAGAGGAGTGTGCCGTCCCCTGTATCGCCCCCCCCGGTCACAACGGCCTCCTGACTACAGCACATGCTTGTTATGACTCACACTCCAACAACACAAGATCAATATTTGCACAGATCTATGGGCGGGGAAACAATAGGGATTTGGCCTCAGCAGAC
This sequence comes from Percopsis transmontana, assembly GCA_025447815.1. NCBI lineage: Eukaryota > Metazoa > Chordata > Actinopteri > Percopsiformes > Percopsidae > Percopsis > Percopsis transmontana. The sequence continues at coordinate 2,951,179 of JAOEHI010000015.1, forward strand.
TGTTAATGGTCTGTTTACCGAGACAGACAGGATAATGGCTTGGGTGGGGGTTGGTACACTGGTGTGTACAGTGGCTACACACCACTCTATTTCTCCTCTGGCTAGTAATAGGGAGAATCGCTGGCTATACCAACCTCAAATCAAATCGGGGGAGTGAAGTTGGTACAAGCTGTTGACAAAGATGCGTTTGCAAGTCAAATAGCAGAGTTTTAAGGCTCGGCCTGCCCGTGCCGCGCGGCTCTGACGTTCTCTTTTGTCTATGCAAATGCGAAATCTGTGAGCTCCATAGCTTCACTCTGTTGATGTAAGCAACGGAGTGGAGTCCGAATGGCCCAGAGACGCAGTCGCCTACAGTCTATGGTTACTGGCTATGGTTCATGCAGCGACACGCGACACTGACACGCGCAATGATTGGGAAGTGTCAAAGAATGAAGGGTATCAGATATCCGAGACGCCAAGTTCAGCCTGAGGTCTCGGTTATGGTGGCAACCCAAAAATATTTGGGGGAAAGCCCTATTGTTGTGTGTAAGCCGCACACAGCTATCCTAAACCATATTCTCATGAATGGTATTCTTTGGCAAGTACACTGTATAGTTTAATTGGCTGAATGAAAGCAAAATACATGTCTTGAGACATTATCTGATAGCAGTAGGAGATCAAAGCTGGGTGCTCTCGAGGGAGTTCATCTGAGGTCATGCTAGATGGCGCCTCACACTCCTTCAGGCTCATTACATAAAAGCTGCGATGTTAATGTGAGGGTTTGAGCGAATGGCGGTTTGAGGCCCAGTGTGCAATAGACCCCATCGAGGTCCCCATCGCTCTGCTGCCGACAGTCTCCCTTGTCAGCGCTCCGCCGTCCCAGAGCTGCTCCCCTGGTCTACCATAGTCAATGACCTTTGCCCCACCCAACCCTCACGGCCCCTGCAAGACCCCTGGTCCATCAAATGGATATGCTCCCTGCAGGGATCACAGCACCAGGAAGGAATGGTAAAGTCATTGAGAGTTATTTCTAAGAGATCCATTTGGAGTGGCCTGTGTCCAATAAATCCCAGACTTCGGCATTGACTTGCATTTCAGGACAGAGAAACGGACGGCTCAAAATCTCCAAAATAGCGAGGAGAAGGGAAGGAAATGTACCAAAGTTATGACTTCTACCCATTCTGAACTCTGTGGCTTACTGACACCAGAACAGCGAGATCGCCAAGGGCCAATTTTGGTTTCCTCGCCAACTCCCAGGGCCAGGCCAGTGCTCTGGCCCAGCTAGGCCACAGCTGGACAGATCCAGACCTGGGAATCAAAGACAGTGACGGGAGAGCCTAAACGGCTGTCTGCTGGTAGGACCATTACTGCTATGGGTCTCTGATAGTAACTTAACAGCTCTACAAAGAATCACAGACACACAGACGCGCACACACACACACACACACGACAAAGACACGCAAATAAACACACACGGTTGTAGTGATGGGTAAAGAGCTGAAGGACCCAGGCATAAGGAGATCACCACTCATAGATCCATTAACCCATGGCTCCCAGCCAGACCCCAACTCAACAGCACACCTTAGGCAAAGCTAGTGTGTGGGAAGATAATTAAGGTATGTGTGTCCGCATGTATACAGCGTTCATGCACAGTAATGTAATGTACAATGAACTGTCTGTCCACTAAAACTGTGGTTCTCAAAGGGATGTTTGGGAACTGCAAATTATTTAATCTAGTTCTCATGTGTTAATTAAAATGTGCTTTTTTTTTAACAGTGTTAATGTTTGTTTAAAAGGGCCCCTTAGTGACATCACTATGGGAGCCCTTAGCACTTGCCAGCCCAAAGGTTGCAGTACAGCAGCCAATCAGAGCAGTGCTCCATTCATAGAAAACATGCTACAAATAATACATTGAGTTGTTTTTGCTATAAACCGTCACATTTAGAATGGATATATGGAATTGATTAAAATTCCCAAACGAAAAAAAACTTGAAACAATCATGTGTGCATGTGCATGCACTTTCAAGGGGGGTTGCGGGCAGTGAAGCAGTTATTTTTGAGGGTCATGGGTCAAAAAGCCCTGCTCTACATGTTAAATTCTCCTCCCAGGCTACAGTGGTCTACGTTGGGCAGGGGAAATTCTCAGAGGGTTACTTCCTGGTGTGAAGAAGTGTGTCCCCAGGGGAGAATGTTCCAGACTAAACACCCTGTTCATTCAGCTGCTACTTTTCAGCCCTCCGATGAGAGATGCTTGACAAATGCTCCTCGACCGAAGATTAAAAAAAAATAAAAATACAAAAAAAAACCTCTACTTTTCCACCAATTATAGAGAGCCATGCAGGATGGGGGAGGAGGCGAAACTTCAAAAAAAATTATCCGCACTGGCATTTGGCGGAGCGAGTTGAGCAACCCTTGTCAGACAGAGATGGACTAATTTCAGGGCGACCTGTGCCAACACAAACAACTGTTCTTTCTAGCTTTCATTGTCAGCAATTGAGGTTTCTGTCGAATTCTTGAGTGCTCCGCAGCCAATTTCTCTTTACCCTATTTTTCCCCCCATATGTTTTGTCCTTGTCCAAGATCCCAGTCGGTCTTTCATCGCCTACGCAGATCTTAAAGAAAAGTCTAGAAAACAAACTCACAGGCATAGATGCTCATCTGTACACACAAACAAAAGCATAAATAGAAAAGTATTTTTTATTCTTTTTGTATGCTTAAGTGCAAACAAACATGAGCCTCTCCTAACCAAGACATAAACACGACATGGGTAGTAGCATATGTTCAAATGTACACAACCGCTTCCACTCAGGTCGTGTCCAATTTGGGGTTGGAAGAGGATTAGCAACATTATAGCTACCTCTTGACTCATTGACTATTGAGTATCACAGCCACGCTGATGTAAACATTCTTTACATCTCCTGTATTTCTGGCTTCTCAAAATCAGTCATTTCAAATATCCATAGCTGCGCGCAGGTGACGAATAGTTCCTTCGAAATTTAACTGTTGTTTCTTAAAGAATACACACGCTCTCAACAAGGGGCACTGAATCAGCTACAGTCACTAGCACTCCGGTTCTTACTGCGCACGTGGTTGTTCTGGCTCTCGCAAGATCCTGGGGAAGTGCCAGTCACCGAGATGGAGAGCGACACTCTGCCATCACACAAACCTCACACTGTCGGGGGTCCTATCCTTTGTGGTAAATCGCTCACACCTATATTAGCCAGGGGACGGGCATTTGGGCAACACCGTGTGTGTGTGTGTGTGTGTGTGTGGTGGTGGTGGTGTGGGGGGGGTTCAGCCATGAGATGAACGGGCACTTTTGGAGGCCCCTGTTGCCCGAACATGCAGCCTTTTCTCCTCTCCAGTATTGAGACAGCTGTCTTTAATAATAGCTTGGCTCAGCCCATATTTATTCAGGTACGGCCGAGAGAGAGAGAGAGAGAGAGAGAGAGAGAGAGAGAGAGAGAGAGAGAGAGAGAGAGAGAGAGAGTGGGAGAGAGAG
>JAOEHI010000015.1:2954759-2968187 GCA_025447815.1 Percopsis transmontana
GGTTTTGGCTTTAATAAAAAATTAAAAACACTTTTGCCCTTAACTGGTGTTAACATTTCGCCCCCCCCCCCCCCCCGAGTTATCACATGGACCCAATAGACAATAATGGGGCATGTAAATATTTCCACTGGTGCTCACAGAAGGACTTATGGACTTATACATGGAATGTGGATTTGACAAACCCGCACTCAATCAGGAGGAAATTGGACTGACACCCCAGCCCGGCTGTACACACTGGAAAATCATTTGGCTCTTCTTTGCTTTAATTGGCCTCATACAGTCATTTTGCCACGTTGCATTATGATATAAAATCCAGTTTAGCAGCTCAATATGTATTCTATCACGATAGACGACCCACTAGGCTATGCCTCTGTTAAAGAAAAGCCAAGAAATGCTAGACATAATGGATGATGGCAGTGTTTTTGAGAGTCATATTTTATGTACTAATTATGAGTTAGCCTAATGCATAAGGCTACTGATCAGTTTCTTTTCCATTGCACAATTTTTGCCAATAAGTTACTTTAATCATTATACTCCGGGGGCAGTTTACATTTAGGATACATTACAATTCTAGATGGTAATCAAAATGACAAATGTCATATTATTAAACAATATTAAAGAACGGAAACATTTGGCTAGTATTGCTTTCCCATGACAAATATTATAACACAATAACGTCTTCTTTAGAATGACTTTAGAGGGACCTCATAAAACAAGATTAGGCAAGGATATTCCTCTATCATCGTTTATCAACTCGCACAAGAAAAGGCAGAAAGGAATGCTAGGCTACCCCAGGGTTCATACAGAAGCCCATTTCCTCCTCTATCATGACGCGACACCACGGCAACCACCAGACTCACCCAAGGGCCTAGCTAGAGATTACTCATCAATCACACCTTTAAGCAGGTAGGCATTTACCTGTCAGTCATGCCAAATGAGGAGTGGACAGCAAAGACAATGGAAATTGTCCTAAATCTCCTCTAAGTAGGAAAGTGGAAGGGGTGGAGGGGCTGGGTAAACATTTGCACAGCGCACTCTTTTAATTAAGTCTCAGCGGAGCTTTATTCCACAGGAATTCACCTTCAGTGGGTTTGTTTCTCTTGACCACCTATGCAAGACATCTGGTTTCCAAATGTCATTATCTGCTTTTGAGCCCTTCATAAAAATGCTATGAGGGAAAAGCTTGGTTTTTCACTGTACATCGCCAGCAGGGTGGTTGGTTTCCAAAGTCAAGGTATTGATGCTAATTCTAAACCCTCCCTGGGTTGATGCTCATTACAACTATAATGAAAAGGGACATCAAGCAAGCAATTTCACCTAATCAGCAGGATTCAAAACAAAAGAAAGCAGTTGCAGAAGAAACTGCAGAGCCATGGAGTTTAGCCGTTTATGTTTATGGGTAGCGTCTCAGATATGGGTCAAACAAGCCAGACAAGCCAATGATGACAACCCGCTACACCACCAGTACAAAAGACTAGCTTGTCTGTGCCTCAATTGGAGCAATAGGTGTTGTTTTTTACTACAAAAATAAAATTATACTACAACAACATCTGTGCTGTCCAGTTGGTTCCTGGAAGCCCGAGGAACCCCTACACAAGTACATCCTAGTAGGGCAGATGTTCACTATGGCCCCAGGCTACAGGAGATGTATAGGCCTGGCCATATGGAGGTGGTCGGGGCACTAAGCTCGTTTCCACAGGCCCACAAAGAGTCCATTCATTAACACAGGGATAGTAGTGGGGCATAGTTTGCCCCCTTAACCCATAAATGGACCACACAACAGAACTCTCCTTAGGGGAAAATCTGTGTAACTCTAGAGCAAAGAGGCGGACCTTTAAAAGGGGATTCTTTTCAAGTGCAACAGCATCCCGACTGTATTGTTACTGTTTGCAGAAGAAGGGGGAAGGGGGGGCTCCCATGTACAGTACACACCCTCAGTAAGGCTAGAGAAGAGGCCTTGCTAGCTTAACGCCGTGTCCCTGTCCTGGGGCTGTGGATGTTGCAGCAGGGTGGTGACTGAGTTCTCCTGACCCCTCCCTCGCTCTCACCTGTCCTGCTCAGCACTCCTGGCTCATATCTCACCATCTGCAGCTGTCAGCAGGTCAGGGAAGGGGGTAGCAGGAGGAAAGAAGGGTAAACAGAGGCCTGGCACAGAAGAGACTCTGCCTCCATCTTTCCCTCCCTCCTACGCAAGTGGTAGTAATAACAATATGGAGCTACAGCCAGACCACATTTGGATTCACCTGTTTTTCCCACAATGCCCTTCCCCTTCTAGGAGACTCTCACAGAGCCATACATGAGCTCAGAGACACAGAGGGAGGGGTTTTGTGTTACCTGCTAACCTGCTGTGCGCTGACAGGTAATAATACCTGCTGTAATACAACAGTAATAAGTAATAATACCTGCTGTAGTCCAACTAGTAACCATCAAGGGAAAATATCCTGGTTGCTTAATTTCCTCATGACACAATAACACAGCACGACAACACGTACATTCTTTACAACTCTTAGTCCAACTCTTAGCTATCCTCATGGGCCTGTCACCCTGTGCCCAGTGCGTGCTCAGTGTCAAGCGCTAAAGGACACGGGCCGTGCGTCATTGTGTGTGCAGGTAATAAATAACAGACAGCAAACACCCCGGTGACAAGGATACAAAATGTGCTGTGGTGGGGTTTAAATTTAGATGCTGGCTAGAGGTGCGGTGGCTCTATAACGCACCGCGCTGCTCAGCCAGGGGAGTCCAAACAGCCTAAGGCTGCTATGGCCCCTCGCAGCCTGGGCAGCTGTCTGCAAGGCACTGGGTCAGTGCAGGCAGGGCTGGACAGTGAACAAAGAAATGGCGACAAATGTCAGGCAAATATATGGCGGGACCTGCAGTAGTCCAGTTCCGCTTTTTGTTTTTGTTGTGGTCGTTTTCCATTGAGTTGTTGATTTTGCTAAATAATAGCATATCAACATGTGTGTGTAAGATATAAACCATCATATTGATAAAAGCTATAAGTAGCCTACTTGCAAACCCTATATCATTGATCCGAATCCTAATACAATATAGAGAACAGCAGTTTCCAAGTAGCCCACAGATTCGCACGCCGAGCAGAGCTCTGAATAACAGGGCCAAGGTGACCCCTGCTAGGCCACGTCTTTAAATTGCTCCATTGCAAAATCGTTTTCATTTTCCCTGCGTGTGACCCTGCGTGTAGGCAGGGACAGTGTGTTATGAGCATGCTGACCTGATGACGAAGCACGGACACTTCAGACGCTATGTGCAATAAGAGACAGGGTCAAACATTCACCATACCACCACACCTGAACTGCTTGCTGCTCATAAAATATGCCTGTCCCTTCATTTCAATGACCAGTCACCTAACAGACAAGGACATATGTTGCAAACCGTGTAACTACATAAATGTGAGAGCTATATTAATAAAGTCCAACAAAAAAAAAGTAAGAGTAGGTATTTAGTATATAGACAACACACAATACACGCATACTGGGGTTTACATTTAGATGCAGACTAGAGGTAGGGCGGCTCTATAATGCATTCTGTTTGTGGATGCTACTGTATACAGGGAAGTGTTCAAATCTGAAAAAGGAGGCCCTGCACAATCGATGTACATTATGTTGTTTCTTAATGATAACTGGAAATCTTGCAGCTGCGTTTGACTATGTTAACATCCAATGCCCAAAAAAGCACAGTCTAAATGTTCTGTGTATGATGGCCTGATTCAGTCTGTACAGTCAATTATTTTAATGAGTGGGTGAAAATGTGTTGGTATTATTATTGCTATTCAGTTAACGTTACATCGAATGGGTGAGTGCGATCGTGTAATGTCTAGATAAAACGCGTACTTTTAGACATAGCAGCTAGCTACTAGGTAAAAAAAAAAAAACAGAACAGAAACCTTTTAAGAAGGGGACTGTGGTCGACTACCTTTCCTAAATTTCAGCTGTCAGGTTAGATACTTACAGCGTGTGGCCGCAGACGTTCACCATCAGTTTTAGAGAGGGATTCCTGTACTTTGTTGTTTTGCACCGCGGACACCCTTGGTCATCCATCTCTGACTCTACAATACAAACAATACGTTGCAAAAATGTCAACAAGGAACCTATTTTTCTCTGTCTCTTTTATCAACAACAAGTAACCTTTTCAGGCGTTGCGCTTTTGTGTTACACGTAATGCGGTCCGACGGAAATTGCTGCTAGTAAGAACTGTTCCTAGTTAATAGCCTCCGTGTCTAGTACGAATCCTTTGGGGTCTTAAGGGAGTCTGTTGCAAAATAATACATAGGCTACATTATATTCACTATAAAAGAAGCTTATTGAAAGTGAGTTTGAGAGAGGTTTAGAGGCCTGGATGTGTCCTCATTGAAAATATAATTAAATTACTCCAATATTGTGTAATACATCCTAATAAGTTTAAAATCATAGTATATGCTACTTATGTTGGCTGTTCGTAATTTTAGAATTATCTATTTAGATCTCTTTTGAATATTTCACGAATAATTCTGGAGTGATCTGTGCTTTTAATGCTGTCTGATAAAAAATGGAGATAGCAAGGTAGGCTTGATATGTTCATGCGATAAAACACTGTAATTATATAACTTCTAAAAAACAGCATACTGTTTGAGTAGGCTAGACACCCCGTATTTTAGTATAGGCTGTTGATAAGAAAAAATGGTATTTTAGATTTTTATTTTACATTAAAAATGCATTGGTTGTGCAAAATGCTTATAATCGAAAATATCGTTGGTATATTGAATTTATTAGGGTTCCAAATTTTTCACAAGGTATACAAATGTCACATAGGGTCATATATTTCCTTGTTAGCGAATTAAAAATGTATAGACCGAATCCCAATTACAAAGCCATACTTAACCTATGGCATTGGCCTACTAAAACACACGGATACGCTTTTTATTGACATTTTTATTTAAATTGCAATTAGACCTAATTATGCTTTCTATGTAGCCTAATGATATTTGGCCACTGCATTTTAAGAGCTGGTTCTGACGTTGAACAAAGCTGTTGAAGAATATGTGTAATATTATAATTTGGGCATTTGTCAAAATAAAAACATAAAAAATATCTAATATATTCAAAACTTAAAAAAAAAACATTTTTTATTGATTTAGATATTAATTAATTTGACTCCCCCTGAACCTATTTTGAATTAGCCCTGTTAAGTATAGGCTAGAGGACCCAAACTAATTTATTTGGAGTTAATGCAGCGCCTACTGTGGACGCGGATATGATCTCAAAAAGCATTCACCTTGCACAGGTGAACCACTAAGCTACACAGCCAGTTCTGTGATTGACAGCTGGAAACCAAACATTCGTCCCCGAAATCCCGCTCGCTCCTCCCTTGTGGAGCCCTCCGTGGCCAATAGCGTGGCTCTCCTGCAGATAGACCTCAGCGTCTCCTTCTCTCTACAGTTCCCGCAGAGTAAAAGTCACGTTGGAACGAAAGAGGAGAGCTATCCGCTTACAGCCGCTGTCAGATATTCGATCACATTCGCATGGCGAGGAGGTAACCTGATCGGCTAAAGGCTTGCCGAAACCAGGGAGGAGTGACTTACCAGGAAGGCTTGAAAAATGTCTTCTTCTTCTGGGGAAGTCACAACAGCAAATGACATCAAGAAGGAAAATGTAAAGGCGGACAGGCGAGAGTGCATCAAGCTTCTGGCTGTGGACTCGGCGGAGTTGTCTATGGAGCGTGCTACTTCCAACTGTGATGCGGTCCACACTGAGCTACTGGTGAGCGCGACTTCCTCGCTGGCTTTTTCCCCGGAGCAAGTGGCGTGCGTCTGCGAGGCTTTGCAACAGGGAGGCAATGTGGACCGGCTTGCGAGGTTTTTATGGTCTTTACCACAAAGTGATCTCTTACGTGGCAACGAAAGCATCCTAAAAGCCCAAGCCCTCGTGGCGTTCCACCAGGCTCGATACCAGGAGTTGTACAGTATTTTGGAGAATCACAGTTTCAGTCCGTCCAACCACTCATCGTTACAAGACCTCTGGTACAAGGCGCGGTATACCGAGGCGGAGAAGGCGCGCGGGAGACCCCTGGGCGCTGTGGACAAGTACCGTCTCCGGAGAAAGTACCCTCTCCCCCGGACTATATGGGACGGCGAGGAGACAGTGTATTGTTTCAAGGAGAGGTCCCGAAACGCGCTGAAGGATCTGTACAAGCAGAATAGATATCCTTCTCCGGCGGAGAAAAGAAACCTCGCCAAGATCACAGGACTTTCCTTGACCCAGGTCAGCAACTGGTTTAAAAACAGGAGACAGAGAGACAGAAACCCGTCCGAGGCCCAATCCAAAAGGTGAGATAATAAAAAGAAAAACGCCACATATAAATTAGAAACCTGATTGTTTCATTTAATATTAACGCACGTGAAAGGCTATGCGTAAAAGGCGCATTGAATTTTAAAGCCACCCAATTCTGAATCTCGTCAATCTAGTAATTTGAAAGTGTATGGATCCAAGGAGGCTATAGACTATTTTGTTTTGGATTACTTATTTATTGCTTACCCAGGTGTTGTTTTAATCGCCAGAGTTGAATTAGAATGTGATGTGACAACGTTAATTAGGAAACAAATATTGTGCGTAAAGGGACAGTCGCACGCTTTTAATGTTTTGAAATACGAAGCGGTGGCCATTCAGATCGGGTTTCAAAGGTGTTGGTGTTAAGGGCATGAGTGCTACAAGAAACTAAATAACACTTCAAATGTCACATTCCCACGATTTACTTTTTAAGCAAATATAATAGAAAAACCAATGAAACCACGACAAGACATAGCAAAGATCTTCGACCAGCATAAGCTGTACACTTACAGTACGTGTGTGTGTGTGTGTGTGTGTGTGTGTGTGTGTGTGTGTCTGTGTGTCCGCACATAAATCATTTATTACCCTTTTTCTTTCAGACGACCAAAGGGGATTTTACAATCTCCCCTTTAGCGCTTCATTCATAATTCTTCACACAGACATAAGTTTGGTTTCTTTCATGTTTTTTTTTTCTTCTGTATGAACAAAAGCTCACGCGTGCACCTGGTGGAGGTGACCTCTCTCTCTCTTTCTCTCGCGCACACACACGCACACACATAGCACGTAGTTTATTTGTCAAAAACTGATGTTATCACATGTTTGTTTCTACTAGATCTACTGGATTCGTCAAACGACATGGTAATCACCAAACAGGCTACTTTTATCAATGGTTCCTTTCTTAAAATAGTGCGTGTGTGTGTGTGTGTGTGTGGGGGGGGGGGTTGCAGCTGTTTGAATCACTCTCGAAGACGGTTTACAGTTTTGATAGCAGTCAACATTGCTGTCGTTTTTTATGTTGAGCCTATGCAGTTTATAGCGAATTTATATGTGAAATTATACCACCGGTTCTAAGAAAGAATACAGATAATGTATTTAGACCATTTGCGCAGTCATTCACGCCACCACTGCTGGCATTTGTCACTGCGGAATTTATTGCGCCAAATGGTTGTCCGTACGCTGTTGATTGTTGTTGCCAGGGCAGCAATGCGTGACCAACGAAGGGCTAGGTATGGGGTAACTGCTTAACGCATTCACAAGCATAGGCCTACGTGCACAACACAGTAACGAATGTGAATGTATGATATAACCTTTTTTTTCAAATGCAAGGTACAAATATTACATCTATATATATATTTATATACAGTACAGTTTATATATACATGGAGTATATACAGTATATATATATAATGTATATATAATAAAATATAGGCCTATATATATTAGTTAAGATTATTTAGCCTCATAAATGATTGTGTTTTTATTTTTATTTTTGTCATCTTCTAGTTAAGTAGGTACACAAAGCAAAAGACATATTCAACATAAACAGGCATACTTACAGTATACATAGGCTACTACTCGGCAGTTGGTTGCCAAACTATGTTTGCATTATAATTCAATATAGTCTATACATTTTCGCGGTTTCTAACTTTCCCATGCATTCTCCCTCCCAGTGAATCAGATGGAAACCACAGTACTGAGGACGAGTCCAGCAAAGGGCAGGAGGAACTGTCTCCCCGCCCCCTGTCCAACTCCTCAGACGGGACAATTGCCCACGCGAACCTCCCGCTGCAGACGGGGCCCCTGGACGGTGGGGTGGTCATCCAGCAGATCGGGGACATCAAGATGCCCCCTGGATCTGGCAGTGGGGGTCTCTACAACGGAAACCTAGTAACCAGCCACGCCTCCTCTACGGCCTTCCACAACGGTGGCTCCTCGTACCTCCACACGCCCGGTAACATCCTCTTCAACGGGCTGAATTTGGGCATCCAGCCGCTGGCCTTCAATCCTCTGAGGCCCTCCGGGGTCCTGCTGGGAGGCTCTGGACTGGACATGCAGATGCAGGACAAGGAGTTGGGCGGTACCGCCGAGGACTCGGGCCTGCAGTACGCCACCTATGCCGGCTGTGTGAACGGCTCGGAGGTCAAGCTGGAGGGGGTGCACGGCGGCATGGCGGCCCAAAACGGGGGCTCGTCCGTGCTGTCGTTCAACTCCTCGTCAGGGAGCGCCCTCCAGCTGGGCGGCTACAGCCTGGTACAGGTGCCCAGCGGAGTCTCCGACGGCGACGGGGGCTCACTGCTCAACAGCGACGTGGGCCTCCCTCCGCTCCTGTCCTCCACCTCCTCTTCCTCAACCATCACGCAAGGTGGGTTCTCTACATGGTATGTTGCTTTACTTTGTTATACCCCTTGTCAGCCATCTTGCAGTGTAGTAAAACATAAACAAACTGCGTTTTGGCACCTTTAAAGGCCTTGAAGGCCTATGTGATGAATTTCATGAAACCACAGGTCTGCACTATACTATACTGTGCTGTCTACTGATACTACTACATAACACAGAGCAGAACAAAAACGGAAGACCACACACGCCTGCACACACACATACACACACCCCCCTGGAGATGAATAGAACACGGGCTGTGGAGTCACCATCACTCATCATCATTACACTGTTGCTCTCCAGAGCAGGGAGGAGGGGAAATGTGTTTCAGACGATCGGCGAGCCAAGAAATCCACTCACGGGACGGAACCATTACATTGCTTACTTTGACATAAAGCAGAGAAACCCACAACAGCATGAATAATAAGGAAAAACTGATAAAAAACATTTTTTTGTTGGCCCCTGGTCTTTAAAATAACGCTCCGGTCTCTGAGGTAATAGTCGAGGTCTGGCGTGCATATCATGAAGTGTGTGAGACAAACAACAGTGATATGAGGTGGAGCTTGTAAAAACGCAAATAAAAAGGCAAACTGGTGCTCATATGTGTAGATGTACATTATGTAAATAAACATAGTGAGACGTGTCTTGGTGTGTGCTTCTCTGACTGCAGGTACCATGCCGCTGAACAATGTAGCGGTGAGCTCATCCAGTGAGGGCTCCTACCAGCAAGACAAGCTGACCATGGCCCCCCTGCACCACAGCACAGTGCTCTACAGCATGGGCGCCATCAAGAAGGAGCCCCTGGAGGGCGGGGTGTACTCCTCGTACCACCACGGGCTCCACCTGGACGCCAGCGGCCAGATCGCCTACGCCTCCGCCTCGGAGGAGGTCTCCGCCGGCCGCGTAGGCCCCGCCCTTGGCTCCGACGCCGCCGGCGTCAGCTCGTCCAGCCCCGAGCCGGAAGTCTACACCACCCTGACTGTCAGCACGCCCCTGATGGCTCAAACGGACCCGAGCGGCCACCACCTGCAGCCCGCCGAGTACCTCGGGGGCCATGAGGGCCACCCGGCCCCTCAGGCGCACATGCTGGGCCCCGGTATGAACGGCAACTACCTGAACCTGTCGGAGAGCAAGGTGGACGGCTCTGGCTCAGGGGGGGTGAATGATATCGTAAGGGCGATGTGTGACGAGATGGAGGCTGTGGAAGGCAAGGAGCTAGCCAAACTACAAACAGTGCAGCTGGACGAGGAGATGGCTGACCTTTAACTCATAGGCTATCCCCTTTCAGAAGCACTCGTGTCTGCCCAAGCCGTGATATAGTGAATCTTTTTACCTTTTGTGTGCGTGTGTTGTTTTTTTGTTTTTTTTTACAATTAATTTCCTTTAAATGTTAAATTATTTGCAGACATTCTGTTCATTTGACTTTTACAATGCACTCTATCCAAGCCCTTTTCGGTTGGCGCTGTGAATTTATCCTATAATAAATCTACTGACGTCTTTTATAAGCCCTGTGCATAAAACTAAATATTACAACCGTTACTTGCAAATAGAAGTCCCCTTTTGAATTTGAGCCATGTTTGTGCATTTTTATAGACAACACCTGCTACTTCCTGTTGAGTGGATTTGATCCGCAGAAGCAGGTGTTGGACTGACCCAAGTCATGTGACCAGGATGTTCCTCCAAACTAAATGCATCATCTGGGTCAAACCAAAAAGGTCATTCAGCAGGGGGGAGAAGAAAAGCGTCTCAGTGAAAATGGCCTCCTAAACCACTACAGCTTTACTGATGGACTGCACACACATACAGTAATACTGTAGGTCTCTCATTACGCACACAGCGTTGCTGATTTAAACAAATGATTCCTTTTGGTAAGCGCCTCAAATTCTCTGGATGCAGCTCAAATTACTGGAATTCATACTTCTATTAAAACAGCTAGGAATGACTCAGCATAGCGGGTGTTGTTAATGGGACTTGAGTGAATGAATGTGCCTTTTTGCTAAGTAGAATGTCAGATTGCATTATTCTGTTTTAGTATTTGCACTACCTAACAATACTACAACAGAATATCATTCAAACAGCCCTCGTTTTGGGGGGGCTTGTCAAAATGACAGACCTCGTTAAAAAAGACATACCATTTCATCATTTGATGAACTCGATTTCGAGCCTCAACAAGTAGTAACTTGATATGGAAGATCAAAAGGTCACATTGTCTTTTTACATGTGGTTCATCGTATAATTAACCTTTATAAATGCTGCAGCTCATAGAACGTTAACTAGATTTGACAATGCTATGTTGTGTTTCATTTTGACGTGTCTTTCAAAATGTCAGTAAACATAAAGGTTATTTTTCTACAAAGACTGATGCAAACATATCTTCAGTGTGTATGATGTTGACCTGTAAACAGAGCAGGGAGTACTCATTAAGAAGACCGGCCGACAAGCAGTGTGTATTTTACGGCCACTCCTTTTTAAACGAAGAGGGATTGGGATCATTTGTGTGAGGCATCGCAATGTTCAAAACACGAGTGCCTTTTTACGTTCCTCCTCTGTCAACACCGAAAGAAAGTTCAGTGAACCCAGGATGGGCGCGTGATGTCACGCCGCAGATTTAAAAGGCACAAGCTACCATCCGCCATTGGCACGCTTCTTGGCAGTGAGACCTCGGAGTTGCGAGAATGTGGAGCCCATTTGTCAAGCATGCCTGGTGCTTCTCACAACACAAGTCTAATTTCACACCGACATACATGACCATAATTGTGCATTTCGACCACATGGCAATCACGCAGCACGCCCACCTGCTAGTGCACGCGAGGTCTTCATACGTAGGTTCACCGGTAGCATTTGTATTTGTCAGGTTTAATGACTTTATCCCTTCAATTTGACATTGGACATTACAAAGAAATGATCCTCAGTGCTCAAACATCACACACCAAAAAGCGAGCCATAGGCAAGTAGTACAAACTGATATTGTGTCATCTTTTTTTTTTTTTATCCTAGTTTGAATTATATGTTTGTTGTCTGAAATGATGTGAATGTATTTTTCTAATTCTCCATACTGCAATAAAAGTTTATATTTATAAAAACATGAAACGTTCCTGCGCCGTTTCTTTCCAACACTGTTTCCTCATGAATCCACACTGGGCTGCCATAAAATATCGAATCATCTCCTGGGGTTTTTCAACATTTAAGTCATACAACGTGTCTCAGATGCACCCAAATTTATGACATACAAAAAGCATATGTCTTCCCAACATTTAAAAGGCCCATTGTAGCCAAACTTTGCTAAGATGGGGAAGAACTGGCATGTAGTAATCCGGCGAGCCTGCGCGGCTCTCACTCTGCAAACCTGCAGTGATCGTTTGCACATGCCTGGCAACCTGGAGTTCATTAGCCCTCCTTTTCTCATCTCAGCCCCTGTAATTCAAATAAACAGCAATGAGATTTCCAGAGGTAGAGCTCGGATGGGTGGGGGGTCTGAAACGGGCACGGCTCAGTCCAACGTTTTTGGCCTGGCCTTAATGCTGAACAGCACCCCCGCCGTTCCTCCAACATGTGGAAGGTTGAATCTGAAGTGCTGTCACTCACAGACACTGGGCCTCTGTCCAGGAGTAGCCTCAACTCCTCTCTCACTGCTATTTTTTTGGGGGGGGTTTCCATGAATTCATGAATTCATACATTTTCACCCGACACTTACTCACTCAACAGGCTCTCAACTAAACAGACAGGATGAAGAGTGAGTTGGACAAATACATAAACAGCAGGGCACTTTTATACGCAGTATTTCCACAGCAGCGTAGGAGCTGGGTCTGAGGGCGCTTGGTGGACTTATAAGATCCAACCGGTGACCCAAATAAACAGAGGCCGTTTGTCTGTGCTCAGTGTTGAGGCACAGAGAGAGAGAAAAAAATGGGAGAGTCAAGATAGAAAGAGAGGGAGAGGCAGGCAGCAGGGATAAGGTTACCTGTGCACAGGTGACCCCGTCGCCATGGGCATTGGATTAGCTGATTGTTGGGTATCAGGTGACTCCTCCTGTAATATTGAAGAGGGTGAAAATGGCTTTGTTGGAGCCCAGAACAATGTGCCATTTGCAACAGGAGCCCATGTCCTGTGGGTCTCACGGGGAGGGGGGTGCACAAACCTCCAAATTCCACCCTGGTATTGTGCCGGTAAATTAGACAGAAAAGGAGGAGGTTTTTTTTCCCCACAGCAGCTATCTATCGCATTTTATGAGCAATGTCACATTTTAAATTCTTTTTAATCTATATAAAGTGAATTACTTTTGGTGGTTTGGTCATGGCATCAAGCACCATGTAAATTATATTGTAAATTTTCATCCGCTCATCTCAATAGTAAAATGCGAGCTGTATCATTTTGTCAACAATCTCAAAACGGGCAACGTAAAACATACGTGGTCAAGCCGTAAACGGAGGGAACCCCTCCCAGACCCCAGGCCTTATTAAAAACGCTGACCTCTGATCTTCTAGATGGTTTCAAAGCTGACATTTAATGCGGCACAGCAGACTGCAAGCCATATGTAACATGACCTGGGGTGCATGGTACTGCAGTGCTCCACGTCCCACTAATGAGAGGGCAGGGGTCGCTCACACAGACCCTCCACTACAGGCCTGCAGCAGACCCTACTCTGAGGGGCGAGACATGCGGGGGGGGGGGGGGGGGGGGGGGGGGGGGGGGGGGGGGGGGGGGGGGGGGGGGGGGGGGGGGGGGGGGGGGG
>JAOEHI010000015.1:2968287-2979603 GCA_025447815.1 Percopsis transmontana
CCCCCCGCCGCGCCCCCCCCCGCCCCCCCCCCCCCCCGCCCCCCGCCCCCCCCCCCCCCCCCCCCCCCCGGCCCCCCCCCCCAGACGGGCAAACACCCACACAAACACACTTAGTTGAAATGGGAGAGGAGAAGGCACCAGCTGGGAGGCTGCATCATGTCTACACCCCACTGGTCACATGTTATTTCTCAGGAAGAAACACACACACTTTATAACAAGAGCAATGCATATTTAGCTCCAACATGACTGTGGAAGACCTGCGCAGCCTCCACGTAATGAAAAAGATGCGACTCCTACGCCTACAGCATGGTCAAATTTAGTTCCGTTTAGTTTCTGAACTATGTTCGTCTTTCGTCACTTGACGAACTAAACAACAAAACAAGAATACCGTTTATAATATTTTTACACAAGAGTTGAATGTTACAGATTACACGTTGCCACAGTAATAGTTTGTCATCCTAATAATTCTATTAACATCGTAACTTGATAATAGCTTGGCGCCCCCTCCCTGCCAGTATGCACAAATAGCGCAGCCTATTCAAATTATTTTGCTTGCGTTTGCTTATTAAATCTGTGATTATTTGTTTACCTATTTAATCCCTAGAGCTGAATAATTTTACTAGCAGGAAGAGGACTCTCTGTTGTCCTGGGGCCTGTTTACCGAAGAGGCTACTGTAAAAGCTGAGGCAATAATTGCATATTTGTGGAGGTGGCCCTCCGAGGAAACGCGTAATGATTTTGATGGGGGGCTAACCCCAGCGCACTTGTACCAGGTCTAATTTTCCAACATGACAGGAAACTCTGTTAAGCTGATAATTGCAGCTCCAATTTCATTTAACTCACTCACGTCAACAGTTGTGTTTTGTTTTGAGAGAAGGAGTAGCCTTTTCAGTGCCTTTCACTTCCCAGAATAAATCCTTTTTAACACGTTGCTTAAATTAGAGCCACATTTCGATAGGCGTTTGAATAAGACGACAACCTAATGCCTGACAAACTATTTATTTAGGCTAATTAATCTCCTTGATATAAAAATTAGGCATGACGCAATCTTAATATAATTCATATTTAAAGAAATGTCCCATAAATAAAGAAGAATGTGATTAAATTAGATGTCGGCTAAATTATATAAATTAATGAACTGATGATTTGTTCTAATTGGTTGCTTTTAATTTTAAATCATGAATTTTTTTTTCTATATTTTTATGTAAACACAAGGTTGCTTTTATTTTCACCAAAGACTCTTCGACATTTTTCAGGCATTTTAAACAGTATCGGCTTTGTTCCAGTATACAGCTGAAATAGCACTTTTGATTTCGATATAGCGAAAACCATCTGCTGCTGACTGGCTCAGTGGGCCCATGCAGCCCGGTGGACCTTCGTCGTTTTTTTCTCCCAGTTTTTTCCCACCCCCAAACAAACCACCGATGGGAAACATGCTCTTTTTGATGGTGACATTTTTATGAAGTGTTTTCTAGTGTTGAGAATGTCTCCTTTTTCTCCCCTCCACCGGAGTGCGTAGCTGCAAAGACGATGTCGCCGGCCGTCCTCGCTGCCCCCGGGGGCCACATCTTGAAATAATCACGACCTGAGATCGGGCGCGTCCTCCTGGCTTCTCGGGTTAAAGGAGGAGGCGCGCCGCAATGTGCTAGAGATATTAGAGAAACCCGAGAGCAGACAGCTCA
This sequence comes from Percopsis transmontana, assembly GCA_025447815.1. NCBI lineage: Eukaryota > Metazoa > Chordata > Actinopteri > Percopsiformes > Percopsidae > Percopsis > Percopsis transmontana. Next base: position 2,969,970 of record JAOEHI010000015.1, read on the forward strand.
TTTGCTGCAGCACTGAGGTTTTCAGTACCGGGAGAAGCCGGACCCAGAACAGACGTGGTCCACTAGCAGTGTCCAGAAGAACCAGTCAAATACATGTAGACTCATACATCGTAGGCCTACCTGCGCACCTGAATTATAAGGATTTAGTTTCCTTACACTTATTTTATAACAAGGCTACTGTTAAAAACTACTGATATAAAAAGATGGACATCTATTCGAATATGTTCATAAGTTTACGTGGGCAGCATCATGAGTAAGACCAACTGTAAAATACCTTAGATGACGCCTAGTCATCAGTGAAAGCTGATCCTTTTTGTTTGTTGGGTTTATTTTAGGCCTACGACAAAATCCAGCGTCTAGTTCCAATTAAAATAATTAAAAAATACAGAACGGAAACGAAGCTCAAAAATGTGATTAGGCCTACCTACCATTGCTCAAACTACAACTTATCTTTCTCCTCGGCCCATGAATTAAAAAAGCCATCATCTAACAAGAGAAGCCTGAACACATTATTTAATTGTCTTGCATTTGAATATAGGCTACGGTGGATGATATTTTTTCTATACTGTAGGCTATTAATAATTTGATTTGGAAATGAAGCTGTGCACAGCTGCCTTTCGTTCCACGTCGAGGTAGACTCTTTGTTTTTACAGGTGTCACTGAATCAATATAGTTCACAACACGCAACACGCGACGGCTCCTCGTGCACTCTTCTCCATAGAACTCCTCGTGGCACAAAGGCGATCATTTCGAAACGTTTAGGGGACATTCGCAGTAAATAATATTTCCCAGGCCTAACCCTGTTCTTAAACATATTGCACGGGAATCGAATTGCAAATCCTGCTGTAGATAAGGAAATGTGATATATGTCTAAAAAATAAAGGGGAAAAAAAACACGACCAAGAAGCAGTGACACACAGAACTCGTTTACTAATGGATTGGTTTTGTGTTTCAGCCCAGACAAAACATTCGAGACAGTATGGTGCCCATGTAAGCCCCAAGTTCTCTGAAAATGTAGGCCTACACCAGGCAACTTGGGCTCAAAAACTTTGATCAGCAAAGGGGGGGGGATAATCAGCAACCATATTAACACCGGACCTATGAATAAAAATAATCTTAATACGTTTTTGACAAGTCTTCTGGTAATCATACATTAATCAATAAACCAGACTCTTGGTCCTTTTGTTGATTCAGGGCAGACAAATCAATAAAAATGCGTGAGATTTCTTTATTTAAAAAAAATCCGGACATACAGTAGCCTATTGTTTCCTGGTATGAATGTTAGTGGTGAGAAGTGTGATCCTCATTTCATTTGTATGACTAGTCATTTCCCTTCATTTATATAGAAATGTCATTCTAAAGATTTTAAAAAAATGGGTTTAGCTATGTAAAAGTCTGAATTAAACAAGAATTTTCAATCTCTCTCTTTCGCTCTCTCTCTCTCTCACACACACACACACACACGCGCACGCACGCACGCACGCACGCACGCACGCACACACACACACACTTAAGAATGTAGTGCACTTTTCACGTGTAGCCCCTATACATTTCTGGCAATATAGGCTATAGGTTTCTCAACCCTAAAAATGACGGAACGGCACGCGTATAGGTCTGCATATTTATTAGAGCAGATCACCTCATAAAATAAACTACTTCATCATTAATAGACTATGAAACTCAGGACACACCTAACCTACAATCTGCACGTAATTAACGTGGCAATCGTTAATAATAAGTGATAATGAGATGCTATGAGCATGTTGACCCCCTGTGCAAGTAAAATAGCCTACGAAGTGTCCGTTCTACCTTTAATTATGTGGCATATATTCAGAACATGTTAAAAAGCCTTTCAAGTGGTCTGTAATAATTGATTAGCATTTAGGTGTTCCTGTGCTCCCTCGGCTATAGCGGAGGAGCGGGATTGGGGGTGGGAGTGATCCTATTTCAGCCCTGACGTACTCCCTCTGGGGAGGAAACGGAGCTGCAAACTCAGTTCTGCTCGGCTGCCAGGGTATAGGGCAGAGGGAGAGCCAATCAACGAATCGCACGGGCTCCCTTTAAGCCTGACAGATCTCCAACAGGAACAAATTGTCCCAACAATCAACATCCGAATCTCCCGTGCGCATCAGGGCTGGACTGGATATTGCGCGGACGGATTGGAGTGGATTGTGAAAGTCAACAACAGAGTCGTGAAGACACCTTTTAGAGCCTACCGCCATCGCGTTGGATAGCAGCATTTGGGCGGAGGAGAGCGTGTAGACATCATGTCTATATTACCGTCGTTCGGCTTCACGCAGGAGCAAGTGGCCTGCGTTTGCGAAGTGCTTCAACAGGGAGGCAATTTGGAGAGACTCGGTCGCTTCCTGTGGTCTCTACCCGCCTGCGACCACCTCCACAAAAACGAAAGCGTCCTTAAGGCGAAGGCGGTGGTGGCCTTCCACCGGGGAAACTTCAGAGAGCTCTACAAGATACTGGAGAGTCACCAGTTTTCGCCTCACAACCACCCGAAGCTTCAGCAGCTGTGGCTGAAGGCGCACTACGTAGAGGCGGAGAAGTTGCGCGGCCGGCCGCTCGGCGCCGTTGGGAAGTACAGGGTGCGGAGGAAATTCCCTCTGCCCCGCACGATATGGGACGGCGAGGAGACCAGCTACTGCTTTAAGGAGAAGTCCAGGGGTGTTCTGAGAGAATGGTACACGCACAACCCGTATCCGTCTCCCCGGGAGAAGCGCGAGCTGGCCGAGGCCACGGGGCTGACCACCACACAGGTCAGCAACTGGTTCAAAAACAGACGGCAGAGAGACAGGGCCGCGGAGGCCAAAGAGAGGTGGGTGGAACCAATATGACCTTTTATGTTGTATCGCTGTCAGTTAGACAACCGTCAAATTATGGTCTGATGTTCTAGCCCTTAGCTGTTTAATGACTATAGACTATATTATATTATGTTGTAAGTAGGCTACTATGTTGATAACGGACGGGTTGTTTTTAGAAATAATTCATTCGGTAGACCTACCTTGATCTAACCTCAATCAAATTAAAACGTATGAGGAAATAAACTATAGGCTAGTTTTAAAATAAGAGTATCGGCCTTTAGAAAATGATTTAGCTACTCATTTACAAAACAAGCAAATATTGACAAATGTGTGGGTAACTTATTTATATATTAAAACTAACCGTGTTTTATTTTACACAATGTAACATTGGATATTGAAAAATATTATATTGTTTTTAAGAATAAAATTACTGCCATATAATAAAACTCCATTGTGTGGACGAGTTAAAGGCAAAATAACAACGACAGTCAACAACATTTGTCAAATTAATGAATTGTATCAAGAAACTACAGTAAACATAACAAATCCATGTTTGATTTGTTTTGTTTAATATAAATACGCATGCTAACTTGCTGAATTATGGCGTCACATTAGTCATCATTATGTTTAGGCCTTGATCTTTTCCAAATGTATCATGCATGCGCTATATTGCCTATAGGCCTACCAGACCTTTTGGGATTTTACCAAAGCATATGTTTATATATTTGTCTGTGTATTTGCCCTCGTCAGAGAGAACAGTGAAAACAACAACGGCGGAAACAACAAACAGAACCAGCTGTCTCCTCTGGACGGCGGCAAGTCTCTCATGTCCAGCTCGGAGGACGAGTTCTCTCCCCCGCAAAGCCCCGACCAGAACTCTGTGCTTTTGCTCCAGGGCAATATGAGTCACCCCGGCGCCTCCTCTTACCCCATGGCCGGTCTTGGGGGCGCACAGTCGGTGCACGGCATGCACGGACACCCGCACCAACTCCAGGACTCGTTGTTGGGACCTCTAACCTCCAGTCTTGTGGATCTAGGGTCTTAGAGGCTGCTTAAAGACTGATATCCGCGTATCAGATTGACTACATATATGAAATAACACTATGGTACCTTATAATAGACTGACTTGTCTGTCGTTGAATTTGGTTTAGAACTATTACGAAATTCTTTTACGCGCTTAACCTGTCCTATAGCCACTTATAGGAGGTCGTGTGGTCTCCAGCCCACCAAGACACAACCAGCCCCTTCTACGGAACTCTTAACTCAACGAAACACTTAACTGGACTGCCCATTTGCTTAATTTATGATATTTTGTTAAGATTTTAAAAAATTTATAGCAACTTCCTGCTATGGAAACTAAGAAGCAAAGTTTTCATTAGAGTCGTGATAATTAGTTTCCAATAAAAAAAGTAATACATTTGTCTTATGTGTGTTATTTGTAGGCCGTAGCAACCCATTGAAGAAGAAATGTTAACTATCTTCTATATAGCTATATCTATATATTTATCTATTTATATAGATGTTACTAAGATAATTACGAAGCGTAATTATTCATCATCACTGATTGATGATCAATTAATAATATATTTAGCCTATAGCCTATTTTAATATAACTTCAAATTAATTAGAATGATGTAATATAATTTAATGTTTAAAGAATGTAAATATTGTTTGGTTTGACTATTATTTTTGGGGCATGCTTTTTGTATCACAAAAATAGGTCAATGCAAAATATGTCAGTTAATGTGGTCTTATCCAGGCCGCATATAGCAACAAAGCGACTAACACTAATTCAAGTAACAGTAGTCTGATACTATTGATCGTATTGGAATTTGACAATAATTCTGTTAGCCTAGAATTACAAGGATACGCTATTCTTTTTTTTATTTATTTTTTTTAATAGAAACATGTAAGAAGTAGGCTTCTTAAATTTTTTTTAAATTGGCTATAAGCCTAATTTTGACATAAGACATACTATTAATTATTATACATCCACAGAAATACATGTAATTCTAAAGGCGAACTGTTCTCGTGTGGCCTTATAGTCCTGCAGATAATACTCTGTTTCTGTGTTTACTTTGGTCTCACCAACAGTTTGTTCTGTCGGTTCTGAGCCATTGAAAAACGTCACTTTGTCGCAATCTCGTCTCGGTCTAACCTTTTAACGTCATCTGTGGAATTACAATAAAACTGCTAAACATTACATAGCCACCGAAAACGTTTGGTCTCTTGCCTTTTTATTGTCTTTCAGGCCGGCCTTATACTAAACAAACATCGTGTGTGGGCTAATTGCAGCAACAGACCAATCAAATCAAACTGTAATTAGCAGCATTGCACTTTCCATTTTTATTGACACCCCTCCTATTTATAGCAGTTCATTACAACTCAGAGATATGTGACCAGGTATTTATAGGTAACTCATGCTACTACAACAACAACATTAACAACAACAACAACAACAACTAAATAATAACAACAATATTATAATTATCATGAAGAATATTATGATGAATATTATTGTTATGAATATTATTATGAATCATAATACCAATAATAATGATACGTTAGGATTTGTACTCTTTGTAAATAGAATGGGCATAAAGTGTGCATACATGGAGTAGACATGGGCAAAGACCAAATCTCTTGTAGCCTCCAACAAAAATCTGCAATGGCAAGGACAACTCCTATCCTCCCCCACCCCTTACCCCCCAAACACACACAAACACACACACACACACACACACACCCATACCCTATACTCCTTGGGCTCATGTCAGGGTAAATTGTTTTGAGCAGAGAGCACCAAGGATTTCCTGAGTATAATCTGAAACAGTCGCGGCCTGCATTACAGGCTGATTGCGAAGATTGCAGCACTGCTGGTCTCTGGCTGGCTGGAGGAGCAGGCCTGAGGCCTTTCTCAGCCTCGCGGCTCTGCTAAACGCTGCAGCCTCAATCACCTTGAGATCCCCTTAGAAGTGTTTCCTCCCGTTTGAAGGGCACGTCAGGCCATACCTCACTGGCTCACATTCATTGTCAGTATAGTCTACCTACAATTCAGTACATTGTACAACGTGTATTTATTTTTATTTGATTATAATTGCTTAATTTAAAGAAGTAAATATCAAAAACAAAACATTTGTTTACCGTAAAAATGCTACATAGTCTATATTACACGTACAGCATTCATAACTGCCAAGCCAGTTGCTCAGCCAAGCCAGTTGTCTTCAATAAAGAGACAAGAATGTTTTATTACAACAATGTTTTGTGCAATTTAAGATTAAGTGAATGCACATTAACTCATATTTCACATTCCTAAAGGCTGATGATAATGATTGCCCATATGAAGACAACACACAAACATACAGTACTCACATAGTCACACGTTAGCAAACAGGTGATCACAAAGCTCGTTCATACCTGTTAAGCCAACGGACACGGCAGGGATTAAACAGGCTCGGTGCCACATGACGGAGGCCGAGGCCACCAGAGTCACCTTCAGGATGTGTACGAGACACGCGTACCACCGCGGAGGCTGCGGCAGACTGTTTAATCCCACGCTTCCCAAATACGCAGGAACACGGAGTACAGTCACATGCTAATGAAGCTATCCTGTGTATTAGTTAGAGGTTTGAGTTCCTCTCGCTATAGCGGTGCAGCAAGAGCATTGACCCTGTATAGGGCCTCAGTTTACCACCCCCTCTGCTCCATGACAAAAGATGGAGGTAGTGGTAGCCTTACCCTGGTGCCAGTAACAACAGCTGCTGATGGCAAACAGAGGCATCAACCGGGCATTTCATTTGTCATAGATGTAAGTGGCAGTGGCTCTAAATCAACAGCAGGAAAGGCCTCGACGTGAGCAAATAAACACAGAGAATACGGCCTGCATGCAGACTATACGCCATTTCCTCCCACTGTTTGTCTTGGGCAGGATTTATTTATTTTTTTTTTTTTTTCGGCAGGCCCCCTCTGAGTCCGTCGTCTCCATCGCTGCTCAGGACAAAAGCCACAGGCTGGGTGTGTGTGTGAGTGTGTGTGAGTGTGTGTGTGGGGGGCTGGGGGGGTTGCGAGGGTCTGGTGCCCGCACATAGCCTTATCCCACATGGGAGCCCTGTGTGAGACGATCCCAGGTATCCATAACCACAGGCTGTATGAGGGGTGTGGGTGTGGGCAGGCGGAGGGGAGCGAGGAGCGTGATGAGGGACAAAAGGATCTTTTCAGGTCTGCCTCGGGGAAGGGTGGGGGGTGGAGGGGGGCAGGGGAGGGGGAGGGGAAGGGGTAGTGGAGAGATTTCCTTACCAATGATGCATGGATCTGACAATGTTCCAGCCTGGCTATACACCCAGAGGCAGGCACAGGCTGTGTGTGCATGTGTGGCCTGTGCATGCGTGCGTGTGTGTTTATAGTATACTCATATAAGTGTAGCTACACCAGAGGGTGCATGCTTAAGCTTGTGTTAGTGAGCTATAGGGAACAAATTAAAGGGACACTCACAAGAGTTTTCTCACTTCATGCACCAGATTAGACAATTTATTCTATTAGACGTTTATGTGTGCATGTGTGTGTGTGTGTGTGTGTTTGCACCCGTGAGTGCACCGTGAGCCGACGGTGGCCTCCTCTCTGTCAAGTCCTCCAGTGTAGGAAGCCTCTGGTACGACAGGAAGCTACTAGTGGCAGAGCTGAAAGAAATATTTATCTCTATCCCCCAGTTGGCTGAGTGATGCGTGACCCAGGGTTCAGACGCGAGGAGACACTGCAGACATGCCCCTACCATCAGGGGGTGTTGGGTAGCATGTTGTGTGTCAAACAGAGGACGGCGTCATATACATTACCTGCTGTATGGGGCGATCTTTTAATATCTAACAAGGGGAAGTGACAGTGGACAAGATGCAGCGTGAGTCTAACGACTTTGAAAAAGAGCTTGTAGAAAAGAAATGTGCCTACGAGGCACAGGCTCGTGTGACACCATGCCAGAGACAAAGCCTGTCTCTGGTTGCAATGAATCACTAGCCATGTTTAAGGAGCTTGGCCAAAGAAACAAGAGCAAGGTTCTTCTGGGGTGATTTAGATTCCGTCTGAGATGCTTTGGAATACTAGAGAAGCAAGTGGTTTGGGCCTCTCTCTGCCAAATTAAAGTGAATTCTCTCACTATGCACTGCAAATGTATTTTGTAACGGATATATGGGGATGCTGTATGTAACTCATGAGTATAATAGAGAACAATAGGATGAGGGGTTATAATCTTGAGCACTAAGTGATGATTTTTTTGTCACTATATAATGAAATTAGGCCTGAGTTTATATAAATTCCCCTTAATTGTAGAGTTAAAGGAGCAAAGCTAGTTTGGCTAAGCTAACTTTGCAAACGTGGCTTTCATAGACCTGAAGACAGTTGGGACACAGTTTTCAGTGAAACATTGGATAATAGTTTAGCCATGAGTCAGATTTACGAGGGTAGCTGCATAAAAGTAGACACACGATTTCAGAGGGTAGTTAAGTTTATTAATGGCACTACAAAGGGTTTTTGTGATGCATATATGTATCTGAAATAAGAACATGAAGTTAAAATGAAAGATAAAGTTGGCAATTTTATTATAGTGATTACCAATTCTTGGGACTGAGTCAGATTCTCTGCGAATTCTGATTTACAGCTTTGAGATAGATAAGTTATTGTTTTCTTAGCTCATCGCTATACATCTAACAAAGCAGCTCATGTGCCGACTCAACTACTACTATGTCTCTAAAATCTTCTTTTAAATACAAATACGCTCGTCAATGGAGATTTGAGGTGGCTCTTTACGATAAGGCAATGGGGCTCATGGGAAATTCAGTCTTTACCCCGGGAACGCTATCCCTCGTGCCAAACTCCTTTAAAAAGAATTGTTGAGCTATTGTGCAACCTTGGCGGAGGTACGGGCTTGACCGAATGCCCTACAGTTTCCCAATACTTCATAATGGTGAACAATGTTATTAATACTGTGCTGGTTCCCGTAGGCCGCTAGCAGGGTTGTATCACTGCTGCACCTCAGGGGCTTTGGGCCACATGCAGACACAACAAGAGGAAGTGCTATTGGATATGGGATAACGAAACCCACCTCACACTCCAGTGGGGCATCACCTCACCTATCCCGGGGGCTCGCACAGAGCTCAAGTGACCCCCATCCCAGCCCCAAAACCCCCTTCACACACAGACAAACACATAGACAATAAACTGAAAGCCCGCCACAGCTACCCTCCACCAGAACCCTGGAGCTGCAGGCAGTTTATATTTGGCCAGACGAGAGTGACAGGTCCAAGAACCCGAGATGCCGCTCTGCTGCATTCGCCCTTCATCGTCATACTGGAAAGAGGATAATGTACCCTTCTTGGTTCCACACAGAGGGGAAAAAAACATTCAGGAAATGAAAGTTGTAACATGATCCGCTGTGTGCCAAGCGTCTCTCTCTCACCAAGCGGGGACAAAAGGCGCAGAGAAAAACTGCTCTCTCTACTTTCGCAGAACAGGATGGACAGAGAGGAAGGATGGAAACGGAGAGGCCGAGATGGACAGAGAAGGAACGGAGAAAGAGACAAACATTGAATGAAAGAATGGAGAAATTGTGCGTTTGTGTGGAGGCCAAAATACACACAAAAAAGGACACAACAAATTCAAACCCGCATGGGATCTACTGAAGGATTACAGAGGGAAAAAATTGGGGATGAAAGAGAAGAATTAATAGAAAGAGTGACAGAGGGAAGTGTGTGTGTGTGTGTGTGTGTGTGTGTGTGTGTGTTGGGGGGGGGGGGGGGGGGGAGAAGATAGGAACAGACAACAACGGAAAACCA
>JAOEHI010000015.1:2979719-3002743 GCA_025447815.1 Percopsis transmontana
GGTTTTTGGGGTGTGTGTGTGGGGGTGGGGGGGGTGTTGGTTGTGGGGGGGGGGGGGGGGCGCCAGAGCCCCTATCCCTCCAGATATGCATACACTAAAGAAAATAAACATCCCATTCCCGGCCTACAGTATGTTTTCCAAAGAGCCTCTCCTTAGGGAATGTTTCTGTGACTCCTCATTGAGCGAGGCGCAGGGAGATAGGGCGAGAGACAGACAGTTAGAGGAAAACTTGACTTTTGATCTTTGACAAAATATGTATGTATGTATGTAAACTATAGAATAAAGTTTATAAAGTACACAAAGTGAAAATCTTCAAACATACAGACACACACATACACACACACACAAGAGTTCCCTGACCAAATGTGTGCTGACTTAAAATTGTACTTCATTTATATTGCAAGGAGAATAAGAGAGACCATTTGAATTGTAAATGTATTCATTTTATTAAACAAATACATACAAATTAAAACACGTTTCACAAGAATTACCCGATCCATATTCCCCATCAAACCACAGAGCCACAGGAGAACTCAAGTAGTGATTCAGAAACTCAACAAACCCCAGCCCTCCACGCTCCCCAAACAAACACACGTACAGCAGAGAGAGCGAGAGCCACACAGAGAGAGAGAGAGGCATCTATACAGATGCCATAGAAACCTCAAACTCAGTTTGTAAACACACCTGAAGTACGTCTCACATCACACACACACACACACACATGTATACAGTAGCTCTGCGTGTCTCACTACCCACAGCCACACATCCACAACAGATCATCATTAAAGATGGAGGTTGGCAGCATCCAGCCTGGGGTGAAAAGACGGGGCGGTGCTGCGACGGTGCTGCTAAGCCAAATCACCCTCGCCCAGGAGTATTGAATGTCCTTGTTGTCCCTTCCCTGGTGGGGGGGGGGTTATTTGCTGCGTGGTGACAGTGGGCCGTGGTAATTACCCGGCTCTCTCTCTCGGTTCTACTGCCCCTGGTGTGGAATGCCAGCTAAGCTCTGTTATGAGGAACAGTGCTACTAGTGGGCAGTACAGGTCACTTCAGCACGTGTGCATACACACACACACAGGCTCATGAGCAATCAATGAATCAATAAAGGAATCAATAGTATTGATAATAGTAATAATAATAGTATGTATACTTTATGTAGTTATGTTTAATGTCTTGGTGTTATTTCATATTGCACCTTGGTCCGTGAGAAACGGCAATTAGTTCAGTTGTATGCAAAACATTGGAAATGAATGACAATAAAGTTGATATAATCGAATCTAATAAATAAATCTATTTACAGTATCTATATACTGTATCTATCTATCTATCCATCTACTGTGTGTATTCAGCTGTCTAGCTAGCTAGCTAGCTATGCTTTATGCTTCTGCAGCATTTTTGAACTTATGATGACTGTCCTGTCTGGCAGCAGGGCCAGAAATAGACGGTGTGTCAAAAATGCTGAGCATAATACATCTGCATTGATTTACTGCTTGTCGGGACCAACCTGATTCCATAAAATGCCAGATCTATCCAAGTTTACATTACTGAATAGTCTGGTTGTATAACTGATGCTGTAAAACCCAGGCTAAAGTACTGCATTGCACAAATGTTTGCCACAGGATACAAACAGCATGTTTAGTACATGCAGATATTATGTGCATTGCAATTATGCAGTTAAAGCTGCTAAATGCTACCGTAATGAATTATTAATGAGTAACCAAACCCTTCATGCAAGCAGAAGTGCATCCAGCTCGGAGATTCAAACAGTAACAAGGCAGAGGGGAGCTAAGACATGCCTACATAACCTCCCCCACTCACACAGGAAGGTTAGAGGGAGACTAGAGGGGCGTGATGTTGTAACTTTGTCTTTTTTATATCATGAATTTTCAAATTAGCCAACAGCACATTGCAGTTGCAATAGCCTCTGTTTAACCTGCAGAGGGCAGTTGCCACACATACTTACTGACTTGACACAGTTTTGTCAAGAATTTCACCTGAATCAATCATCAATATTTCACCAAACCAAAATACAAGAGTTTAAAAAAAATGTGTTACTCTTTAAAAACATGTTGAGAGTTCTATGTAAAACGACACCAATATACCAGAAAAATACGTGACCCCTCTCTACATTTCCCTTGCACCAAATCTCTTCTGCACCTCCTTCCAGCCAGGCTGACTTAGGAACGCATGGGTTTGATTGACAAATGGCAGGTGAAGGTTCCTTTAGAACTTCCTTAATGGATGGTTAGAGAGGGGCCGGGGGGGGACAAACTTCAGAGCAATTAGATACTGTATATCACATGAGAAAATAAACCTTGGCCTAAAGATAACAAAGGATTTGCCCCTAAAGTTTATGTTTTGCTGATATAAAGGTAGGTTATATGAAGTTAAGTAAATAAGCATATGTGTCGCGTGCACATTCATGAGGACTCCAGAGGGGTCATGTGCCTGCCTGTTCGCATGTGCTGCATCCAATCATGTGCTATAAATTCGAAGCAAAGCACTGTTTTGTTCAGGTATTATGCATGAATACACACCATAGAGTTGCAAAGAGAGCTAGCTAAAAAAGAAGAAAAGACAGCCACATTTTTAAAATCAACCCAAAAACCCACCTCCTCCTCTGCTCCCTCACTCCCTCCGGAGCCTGTGGTCTGCCATTACGAAGCGCCATTGACAAACCTGTTGCAGCTGTGTGCACACATTCATCTGATTGACAGGCAAGGTAGATTGGCTGGACCAATCAGATTATTTTGGGCGGAGTCTAAAATCTAAATGACTTATATAGGAGGGCTATCAGCCAGAGAAGATATTCTCACAGAGCATATCACTCACTGATAGCTGACAGATGTGTATGGCATTTCTTAGAAATTACACTAAATGTATAGCTCTTAAATCCTACTTACAGCACCTTTTAATATAGGTTATTAATTCCAAATTAGATTTACCCTGAAAAATGAAATGAAAGGAATTAAAACCTTTGATCTAATAACATGATGATAATTGATTGATTAATATGAAGCATTACATGGGTTTAGAGAACAAGTTTTGTAGCTGTAGACATTTGCTATATTTTTGCAATAATACTAAAAATCAAACCAGTGTGTCATTGTACAAGACAAATAGAAAGACAACATACTACGTGAACGTCCAGTGCATTAGGCGCTATTGTTATAGCTGTACTATGTAAAGTTTAAATAGCTTTTCAGTATTGTTGTGTTTTGCTTTAGTGAAAAGTTACACAATAGGAAAGCTGTGACTAAATATTTTTGTTTTTGCCGCATAATCTTTGTGCAGTTGGCTACAGTAATTTGACAGTATTTTATTACTTACTGTAAGAGTATAAACTGTTGTGGGCTTTGCACATACAGTTTTGAGAATAATTACAATGTTTCGGGTAACTCACAATACTGTACACTGTGATACAGTACCTTAGAGAGAATTAGAGAAAATAGCCTCTGGGGAATTTAACCCTTAACCATGGTGCAAGCCTTGCTCTGCCCGGCTGAAAGTTACTATACAAATAGTAGATAAGCAGTAAGTATTAGTGATGCATTTCTTTGTATATTTTTTCCATATTTTCCAATGACATGCCTGTTGGATATAGTTTCCTTTGCCCTTATATGTCTTAGTAGATGAAACATGAATTATTTCTCTCTGTTACATTGACTTCAGTGGAGCAGAAAACAAAGAATTTAGCATGTGTGTAACGTATGTGTTGGCTGTTTGATTACTATTTACATGACAAACATACTATATAGTTGCATTCTGTCATGTTATGTTATGTTTACGATAAGAGGCGAAAGGTTGTCAACTCCAGTCCAACTCTCAAACCTTCAGTCTATTCAGCATTTTAAGCAGTACATTTACACAGCGTGTAACATTGCATGGGCTACACGGTATCTGCTGATTGGAAGGCAACACTGTTGGGTGAGAAGGATCCAATCAGTCAAGTAGGCTAGCTGAGCTCAATAACACCAAGTCCTTTGGGAGGTGGAGATTGTAAGTAAACACACATTCACAGTAGAGCCTAGAATTGGTGAGAGGGCACATGGGGCAGAGGTGAGATTTGGTTCAGGTCACATGAAGGAACATCCCTCATTAGACACTGTGAACTTGGCTGGTGGCCTTTGGAGTCTGATAAGTGGTTACTATCGGTTTGGAAGCCCACCATAGGCCATTGGGGCCCTATATTTTCTGCAGACTGATGTGGGAAAGTAATGCAGCCACACGGGCCCCAACACTTTCTCTGCATAGGGACATGTATGCCTCATAATGTTTGTACGGTGGAAGAGGTCTGGGCCACTGACATCCTTGACATGGGTGGCAGCTGTTTGCTATGGCAAATGACTGCTGTGCAGGGGCAGGGCATGCTCAGCTTGGATGGGACCTGCTGATGGGACATTTTGAACATTCTGAAGGTCGGAGAGGGACACAGCCTCAAGGGTAGGTGAAAGTCTTCTGCTCACTTAAGGTTTGCACATGGTTTACAATCCACGACGCGAGAGCACGCCTGGGAAAAGCTCAAGGTGCTGAACTTAAACTTGGTGACAGCTGCAGAAACTAGAGACCAAGGAGTTTATATATAGAGCCCTAAAATCCCAACTGGTGCACTTGCCCTGCCCGCAAACGTTCTGATACGTGTACTTTCACACTTACCACTGAGCAGTGGCACACATTATTTCACACTTGAAGATAGTCGACTCCATGCCTACATTTCACTTGAATCATTTTGGTGCTATTTTTTATTTCATTTTTATTTTTGATGCAATATTTGCAATATACATACGGAATTTCAAATTTATAGAAGGCCTTTTTTTCAGGGCATTTTAAATATTTTTTTACATGCAAATGTAAATGCAATTCAAATGTATCTCCAGGAGAGCCATTCGAGTCACCGTTTCTGTTTCTTACACGTGGTTTGTGCGCCATCTTGTGGCAGTACGGTGGCACTACAAGTATGCCTATATCAATGTCTGGTTCGTAGTCCCCTTTTATCATGCGAAATTCTGAAGTAATTAGCAGCCACAATATAAACTATTTTTTATTTGCATGAAAGGGAATTGCATATTTTTCTAAAAATCGGGCTTGTAAAGCAGATTAACGCGTAGCTGTCAGGTTTGGTGTAAACAAAATATAGTTTAGATTTACGAACTGCACAAATGTAGGCTGTAATTGCCATTTGTACTTTTATGTGAGAATGAGTGTTCACATGACAAACGCACCCAGAATCGAAGGCGGCCTCGTTTAATTATGAAATGGTCTGTGGTCTCTTTGTGCTAGTGACTGTTTCCATCTAGTGGACAATAGTTGCATCGAATTTAAATTACCCAATTTCGAATTAATCCATACATAGCCTGCGAGGAAACATTGAACATTGATTTTTATAGCAAAAACAATACACAATTATGTCCGAATTTGAATAAAAATAACTATTTGTATATTAGGTGTTATTACATATATTAGGTCAATTAGCCTATACTCACTAGGAACTTAAGGAGAGGTTATATGAAAACCAAGTAGCCTAAAAGCAAGAAAGCTATCTTGCTTCAAGTAGTAGGCCTAATAAATACAATTTAATTCAAACACACTGAAAGTGGAGGCAATTTGACCTCAATCAGACAGCGAGCGTTGTGTATCGTTTGCACGCTAGTTGAATTCCCACAATGCAGTAGCACCACCGTCAAAGATTACGTGTGTTCTAATCATATTTTCTTGTCATATTGCTCCGCCAAGTTTTCACATGCGCCTGTCAAAACAATGGCCACTTATTGCTAATAACTGTTTGACTTGGGGAAATTGACAGAGCAGCGCCGTCCACATTAGGTCCACTGTGTGGACGGAATATCGCGAGGATATGCACATTGATTGACTTTACTGCAATCATACCAGTCACATAATTGCCTCGTATTATCTGTATTGTGCCTTGTAACGAATTGTATGTTTGTGAACGAACCAGACCAGGCTCGACAGTCGCGTTGTATTGATCTGTCAGCAGCGATGCAAAAAGCAGAAAACGCACAAGAGACAATGATTAAAAACAGAGCCGGAGGTCTGTCAAGGTCAGTATACAGTAACTTGAACACTTAAGTGAACTGAAGTTCTCTTAATTTATAGGCTACTGTATGGGCTCTCAAAATAGGGTTTTATGGTCTCCAGCGATCCTTGGTGGAGTTCAACGAAAAGTTCAGGTATTTAAAATTATTTCTTATTAGAAAATTGTTATTTATCTTTAGCAATTTACAGAACCCGAAGTACAACAGCGGGGTTCTCTAAACAAAACCATTATCTAATGAAGGTCCTTGGTCTAATGTGGCTTTATTTGGCGAGCCGATAAAGCTTAGGCCTACAGGCCATGCAGGCCTATGTGCTTTGTACTAAACAGTTTTATATTATATTTGTTGAAGAAGAATTAAATATCAGGTGCTAAGACCCTCATTTCAACAAACTGCGCACTGGCGGACGGATTTTAGACATTAGATTACAAAGTGCAATTGTTTACCTAGGCCTACCTCATACACCTGCATAGCCTAAATATCATATATTTCACAATGCTTGAAAATAAATAAAGGCTAAACGCACTCTGTCGTTGACCATATTTAGGCTAGATTCCAAAATAAAAGACACTTTTTCATAATTAACTATAGGCTAAATAAATAGGCTAACCCATTTCCTGCCATTTTGGAATTTAGGGACAACGCTTTCAAAACCTTTCATTAATACTAATAAGTGGGGCCTATAATTTATGAAAGTGAAATTACAGTTTTTGTTTTAGTTGGAACAGTTGAGTGAGTGAGTGAGTGAGTGAGTGAGTGTGTAGGGTTCGGTCTCTGTCCGTGGTGCTGAACGGTCGCGCGAGCTCCGCGGGTCCTGAGTGTTTGCGTTGTTGAGCGACTGTTGTTCAACAACAAAACATCAACACACAGATAGTCTACAGCGTTAGGTAGGACTTTGGAATAAATATATAAATGTAAAAATAAATAAATTTCCTAATTAAAAAATATAACACAAAAAGAAAATAACATTTAAGGACAAAGAACAAACAAACCTCGTTATAAATGGGTTTAATGTTGTGACATTTTTGTTTTGAATAGTTCTATTTGACGTGTGTTGGTATTAACTATCCCCCTTGAAGCGTAGGCCAAAATAACACCAATCCACGAATTAATAAACGCAGTACCACGCCACCACCAGGGGTCATCCTCAGCATGGAGATGGACCCGCGGATGTAATTTACTCTAAATATGGACGAGATTAAGTGGCCACATTGTGGTGAGATTGTTAGGTTCCCTTGAAAATATAAATATTACAAGTGCTGCCTAGTTATCTTGCTACAGACTAGAACAACGTGTGATAAAATACGGAAAATGCAGAAACGCGTCTTTTAAAGTCTATATAAATGGGGTTTACATGAGAGAGACTCGTAGTGCATCAAGTAAATTCACAGATTGCACACAAAAGCTAAAAAAAGACATAAAACAGCATAGCATTCAAATACTTTGGCAAAATATTTCGATTTCGGCCAGAAGAGATAACCACCGACTTCAGGATCGAGCCTTAAAAATTATGCTTATGTTTTCAAATTATTTCAAATTATTACTTTTTTTAAGTGTATAGGTCCACAGAATGGAATAATGTAGGCTACACCCCTTTCTCAAGAGCTTTAGTTTTACAAACTCAGAGGGCGGAGGACAGAGCTCTTCAAATAGACAAGTAGACCTGTCCTGAAAGGAAAACTGTTGCCGAGTGAAAATATCAAGTTTAGCCCTACATTTTTATAACCCGTCTGCAGGTTATTTTTAAATAGGCTATCACTTGCAAAATTACAATGCCACGGCCACGGCACCCTAAATCACAAAAATGTTACCAGCGGGGAGAGAAAACAGAAATATTATTATTAACAAAATATGAATATTATGGTGGCTATTTTATTGTTAATATTAAAGTTAAATCTACTTAAATTAAATAGTTTAATAAGGATATCACTACAAACTATACGAAGATGGGCAATTATATATTATACTGTAGCCTATGCTATAAAATAGCCTATAGGCCTATTCATGTCACATTTTAAAAACAGCCTAGACCTGGAAATAAAAAATAACTAGGAAGTTCAGAGACTCATAGACTGGTTGACATACAGTAGATACTAAGACTAACCTGGTTTCTCAGCACGCACTCTTTGTGCTGACACACCACTTGGGATCATTCTGTCCCGATGCCACGATATATCAAGCCAAGGCTAGTTTACTTTTTCACGACAGATGTATAGGATTTAAATTGTAAAAAAAAAAAAAAAATCCAATATAAATTATGTTGTGTAGCCTAGGCTACTATGTGGACTGTGTTTTTTTTTTTTTCAGTCCTACAATAATTTTCAAAACGGTAAACTATAACGTCTTCCTCCCTACGCCTATGTTTAAAAATTTATGAAATTAACGAACAGGCTAGCCTACTGCTTGGTGGCTAGTAGGCCAACCTATACAAGTCAGAAAACAGTCAATCAATTGGTAATTAAATCCTTTCAGTCGGCCGAAGCACATTGCAGCCACTATACCGCCCACCCTCAGAGACACACACACACACACACACACACACACACACTCGGTAAAGTTGTGATTTCCGTGCCCCAGACCAGTCTCGTCGTGAGCTCTTTCTTTTGAGAGGGACCCTTGCTCCCTTCCTCTTACAAAACACTGGCAGGGCCTCTTTGTTCAGGCGGGACCTAGAGCCCATCATTAGCACTGATTACCGCTGACCAGTTTGACAACCTTATTGACTGCTAGAAAATACTTTTTCATGTGTTCCCCTGGTTGCCCCTATTTTCAATAGAAACGGATATTCAGCCATTTTGGCCCATGGTTTAAAAGAAATAGACCCCCCCCCCCCACCACCACCACCACCACCTTCCCTTCCTGGCTCTCTCTCTCTCTCTCTCTCTCTCTCTCGAGAAACACAGCCTTGTTTTGGTTTCTTTTGTTTCAGTTGAAAGGCGTTTTGGAAACAGAACTTGTCCCTTTCAGTTACTGTAAACTAATTACAAAGAAAACACAAAGAAACACAAAGAAAATAAAAAATAGTAGGCCTATAGTATACTAAGACTATTCCTTGTCAAACATTATTTGTAATGCAGTTTATATGGTGCATAAAGAGCTATTCCTTCCCACAATAATTCTTGTCCACATTCTTGTCTGAAGAAACATTTGCATCGTGTTCTGTACACTGGCTACTGCATATAAAAGGCTACCTATGAACTCTATACTGAAATAACATAACAAACATAACAGATGAACAAAACCAAATGTGCCATACTGTCAGTTAAGCATATAGGAATGTCCCCATGTCTTATCTTTAATTAGGGTCAATAGCCACAACTGGGTATAAAAGAGTCCGTTTTACGTTGATTTAAGATATTTGTAACACGAATGGTGTAAAGATTGCACATGGCATGTTTGCCATGTGCAATTAAAATACAAAAATGGGAAATTATAAATAACCTATATTTTTAATCTCACTGGCAACGCCAAAGGAGCATTTAACAATCTTCTGTTCTTATTTGTTTTTACTCGTGGAGATCATCTCGGTTAGTGAGCCGGCCTCTCTCTGACCTCGCGCCGTCAAGCTGCATTATGTGACGCAGAGCATGTTGGCCAATTAGGCCGTCAGGACGCAAACTGCCTAGTGTGTCTTTAAAAAGATGAACAAATATCTGAGTCAAATTACCAAGAGGCCTTAAATGTAAAATATGTTTAGTTTTTACAATCACTGCATGAGATAGGGCCAAAAAAATGTTCACGTTTCTTTTCTTTTTCTCTCTCTACTGCAATTAAAAAATAAAAGACTAAGCTGATTCTCTTGATCAACAATTATTTTATTAAGTTATCTTTACCTTTTTTTTACTGAAACACATTTTCACTAAAGCGCACATGCTCAACAGGTTAACCTGTGCACAAGGTAAATATTAAAAACACCAAGCAAATGAAATATGAAATTCTAACAGATGAATGCCAATTGTTTAAATAGGTAAATAAACATTATTTATAAAACTTTGAAAAGTAAAGTAAAAATTTCACAGTCCTTTTTTTCAACATGAAATACCCACAGAAAACAGCAGGTTAGACGCGCGAATGTCTTCTCCCTTTTCCTTTTTTTCTATTTGTTCAATTTTCGTCTTGAGGCATTGGTTTAATAGTCCTTCCTTACACGGAATGGTGATCATCAATATTTTCCGTCCATATCAGGTTCAGTTATCCACGTGTGGTGAAACAAAATCAAATATGAAGTAGGCTTAGGCCTAAAAGATTCCGTCACAGATCCCTCGCATCGTTTTGGCAGCCATCAGAGAACAATTTGTTTTTCTTTAACACAGGCACTAGGACTGTTTCATTAGATTGTCTGTAGCGATCTCCGCGTTATTTTTCCTCTTCTCTGGGACTGCTCTATGAGCCATTAGATGTCACATTCGCTGTCGCTGGAAGTGATGGAGATCGCCGAAGTCGCGGCTTTGCTCGACAAACTGGCCTCAGGGCTGGAGGCGTTTCCAAGACGGTCCACGGTTCCGTCCTCATCCGCCAGAGACCGAACCGAGCCTCCGGACAAGACCTGCTGTTGTAGCCTGGCAAATGGAAACGAATAGAGAAAGAGATACGCATGATGATCGATTGTTGTTTTCATTGTTGTTTTCATTTGATGACAAAATGGCTGGATGCTCTGCACATGACCTCTGCGCATGTAGGCCTATATTTGTTACAGTTTATCATTTACACAGATATTTTTTTAAATAGAAAGAAAGAAAAGAAAAATGTGTTTTTCTCTTAAAAAAAACAGCGGTGTTTTGGAGTTTGCTGACTGACAGACGGACAAAATAAAAAGTATTAGTCATGTTATGCAGTTAGCCTGAATATTTGGATAGCTGCGATTAGCTATATGGAAGTAGGCCTAGACTAAAATATGGAAATAGCCAGGCATGCCGTATATTACAACACTACAATAAAAAAATGTTTAGGCCTATGTAGACTACTTTGGTAGCCTATATTAATTATTGTTTACATTTACATTTACATAGGCTAGTTGCTATTACATGTGTGCTTAATTTGCTTTACATTTTCCGTGCTTTGAAATTTCCATTAAAATGTAGACAATATAGTATCCTATTTAAGTTTTAAACTGAGGCATTGATTGTATGACAATTTAATAACCAAAATTAATTCCATAAATTTGGCTCCAGCTAAAACGCTACAGCCTGTTAATCTGTTTTAGAAGCTTGATACATTTATTGTCATGTTTGATGTATAAATACAGACAACAATTCTTTCTCTTTTTTTTTACATGTAGCATAATGCAACTATAGCATGTTATAAGCCTATAACTCACCCTAGTCAACACAAACAGAAGATGCATAGCCTACCTGTTTTTCGCAGCGGCGGCTCTGTCTCTTTGTCTGCGGTTTTTAAACCAGTTTCCTACTTGTGTGGGTGTAAGTCCAGTAGCTTGTGCAAGCTCCCTCTTTTTACTGGGGTTCGGGTAAGGATCCTGCAAGTACCATTCTCTCAACAAATGCCGGGTTCTCTCCTTGAAGCAGTGGGTTTTCTGTTCTCCATCCCATATCGTTCGGGGTAGCGGGAACTTCTTCCGCACCCGATATTTGTCCACGGGCCCCAGCGGGCGGCCCCGAAGCTTCTCCGCCTCCTGGTAGTGCGCCTCAAGCCACAGGGCCTGCAGCTTCGTGTGCGACTCTTTGGTGAACTTGTGGTTCTCCAGGATGTGGTAGAGTTCTCGGAAATTCCCGGTATGGAAGGCCACAATGGCTCTCGCCCTCAGCACCGATTCATTCTTGTTGAGCACCTCGCAGGCGGCCGGGGCGACGGGCAGAGACCAGAGGAAGCGGCCGAGGCGCTCGATGTCCCCGCTCTCCTCCAGAGTCTCGCAAACCCCCGCGACCTGCTGGGGGCTGAAATTCAAGATGGGTAGCTGGAACATGGAGGCTTCTTTTTTGACCTCTGTCTCTGACACGTTCGCGCTCCCCCGTGTCGACTAGACCTCGCTCTCCACCGGCGCTCGCCCGACTGTCGTAACCAGACAAAAAGGCAATCCCAAAGTTCCAGTAGCAGATGAAGCGTTAAAAACACTGCGGAACGATGCCCTCTGGCTGGCTACCGCATCCTCGGCTGGTAAACTTGGTATGGGCAGGGGTTGAAACTACAAGAGGAATATAACTGGAGTCGAGATGAATTCTGAAGGGGAAAAAGACAGTCAGCCCCTCTGCTGATTTTCTATTGGACTTGGCAGATTGGCTGCGTGGTTGCCATGGATGCCCGTCAATCACTGTCAAGTTTAGCCTACCAATCGGGCGGAACGCAGCGCTAAGAGATTTCAGCACCTCCCTGTGCTCAACAGCGCTATTTAAAAACGTAAACATTTTGACCTTTGCTTTCTGTCTTCAGACGTTTAGTTGCCCTCCGTGTTTTCCAACATCCTCTCTATTGTGTTAAAGCCAGTCTTAAAAACACAACGGCTCCTCAAACCAACTGAAGTGCAATACAAACACGTTTAGTCTGAAAACAGTAGGCTATTTCATACTGCCAAACGTCAATTCCTGCAGCCTATATACTACATACTATATAGGCTATATTTTGTGGTAATAGGCATAATTATGCTAAAAAATGTACATCAACGAACACATTTGTCCTTATGTAAAATACAGATAATAGCTTCTCATCCAGGATTTTGAAAGCTAAAACCCATAGCCTCAGCATAAGGGAGGCTATTTTAGTCTTTATGCACGAACGGCCTGACGCCAGAGAGACGTGTAGCCTATGACTAAACATCGTCGGGCAAATGTTATGTTTATGTAGAGAATTATCATGGCATTGCCGGGCTTCCTGGATTTAGTAGGCTATCAGCCACACTCCGTTTTGTGCATGGGCTGATTTAGTAAATAAGAGGGCAGATAGATAGCGCAGATGGTTTGAAGTGTCGGGTCAGATTATTTCATGGCTGGATACAGTGGTAAAGTTCATTCTGACGGAAAAGCCTGATATTATTTTCACAGATCCCCTCGCTCTCTCTCTCTCTCTCTCTCTCTCTCTCTCTCTCTCTCTCTCTCTCTCTCTCTCACACACACACACACACACGCGCGCGCGCATTTGAACTGAATCCCCTTCGGGCTCTTTTTGCATGAATTATAGGCTCTTGACGCAGTGTTATGAAATGCTGCCTTCTGTGATAGAAGCTGTTCATATGATGCTTAGTTTGTGTACATACCAGTGGCATCATTTCATGTATATATATAGGCCTATATATACCGCCTATGAGTTCAAGAAGTCACTTAACATATTGCTTTCATCCTTATGTCATCAGTCTATTATTGAGGAAGTTCTGAAAAAAAGCAAGACATTATCAACCAAGTCTCGGCTTATCATGTTTATGAAATTACGAAGTTAGCAGGTGGTCTGGCCGCGAGTAGACACCGTAAGACGATTACAGTTACTACATGGTGCGGTAGCCTAGGCCTATTAATGAATCTATATTATTATAGGTTTAGCACCCAGCATGATCGTAAATAAAGGATAAAAGCTCCATCAGCAGCAGCCGAGGCTGAGAGGAGTAATTGTGAGGATGAGTGACAAGGTGCTGCTTTGAAATATTTAGATGGTGGTGTAAATATTTCATCCGCGCGGGCATAGCCCAACCTAAATTTACAAGGATTGCTACTTTTTCTAGGAAGGGAGCATCAATAAATGATAGTGCAACTTTGGATATCTTAAACGGAAGTCTGTAAATAACAACTGTAGTCAACTTGCTGTGTAAGCAACACTTATAAATCTAAGCACTACGCCCTTTTAAAAATTAATCCTGAAATGGAAAATGGGTTTGAGTAAATTTCCTTACAATAGCCTACTTTTGGGTTGACAGAAAATTAAACTATCGATGTCATCTGGGCTCATAAAAAAACGCATCTAATAGTGAACTATATTTTTTGCCAGATAATTCGCAGGCCTATATGACCATATCACAACCCATACACCCTGTGCCAGGGGCCAGTAGGCTTGTCCTGACACCATTATCTCCGGACGTTCTCTTGGGCCAAGGCAGACAGTGGATGTCATTGAAAGGCGTCTATTTTTTTCTTTGTCTCATTTTTTTCACAGATCTACTGCCACGCTCAGCCCTCCTCAACAAACAAACAAATACTACTATAATAATAGGTTTCGTCTTTTCAACGTTAGACCTTCATACTACTTTGTTTTGATTTATTTGACGTTTACTATTCATGGTTCAATTCGTTTTTGACAAACATTTCACTGATTAACACGGATGAAGTCCTGACGAAATTATAAACTCTGAAACCAAGGGCCCTATTTTAACGATCTAAGCGCATGGTCTACAGCGCCCGGCGCAAGTACGTCTAGGGCGTGTCCAAATTCATTTTTGCTAGTTTAACGGCGGAAAAAATGGTCACTGCGCCGGGCGCATGGTTCAAAAGGCTTGTACTTAATGTCTTGATTATTCATGGTGTGTTTTGTGAGTGTCATTTCCCAAGTAGCCTACCTTTAAACGCCAGGTGCGCTTGTACCTTGGTAGATTGTTATTATAATGCCACATTTGCTAGAGGACACAGATATGCTCCTGCGCGAGCAGACCATCTACAGCAACAGTAGAATTCCAGCAGGATAATATATCTTGATCGGATGTACACAATAATTATTTTTCAAATTGTATTTTTTAAAATCTTTTACATGTTTGTGCACTGCTGCGCGTCCCTGTGTGGGTAACAAGGAGAGTTAATTGCGTTGTGCACCCGCCTATGAAGGCGCGTATTACTAGCTTGATAATGCACACTTAAAATAACAGTGAAATACTGCGCCATTGACTTCAGACCAGGTTTTTGTTGGTCAATCGCGCAATCGCTGTCCGCTGCCTCAAGATAGCATTGTGCCAACAATTTGCCTGACCACACCAAGTGTGGATCAACAAAACAATCACCTGTTCTGTATATGTTTTGAGTGTTTGTGACTGTAGGCTGCATAACACAAAAGAACAAATGTCCCAAATATTTATTAAGACAATAACCAAGAACCACGCTCTGCTTTGCTTGTGCTCTAGTAGCCTACATTTAGTGGACAACCCACTAAGACATAAATCTTGTCTGCACAAATAAAATGAAACAGATTCATATAAACTCACACAATAAAAACAGATTTAAACTGTATAAACAGAAGTGTAGGCAGAATTAAACAGACATAAGTAAAAAGCAGCTGTGGTGTAGGCACAACAAACCTACAAACTGTGATAAGCACAGGGAATTTATCAACATGGAAAAAGGATAGACCTTGTAAGAAGACAGCGCAGACACTTGAAATAATATAAATCCCAAAATGAGAATAGAGACATTACAGAGGAAGACCAGTGAACGCTGCTAAAAAAATGTGCCATTTATTTTCTCAACATTTAGACCTACATATCTGTAGCAATATTATTGTGATTAGCATGTAGGCTAGCTGTGTGTTTCCCAACCCTCTGGGCAGCAGGAGGGAAGGAGTGGGTAGCAGTTACATGTGAGCTGACTAGATTTGACCCAGATTCCCTGGGATCACTGCAGCAGGCTAGACCATACAAGAGCCTGTTACAAACAGCCATGCAGGCTACGTTTCCTGCCCCCATCTAGCTGCCTCTCCTCATCTGCAAACTGTATGTAAAAAAGATATCGTTCACTAACACCACACAGATGATTGCCAATCATACAGCCTATTGATGCTGTCACGTATGCCCTGGTACAGCATTTCCTTTCACCACTTTGCAAATATATTAAACCTATGTAAGGTGAACATCTTGACAAACAGTAACGCATGTTGAATAATGCATGTTATAGAGAAGACGTGGCCACATTTCAGCTGTCTGTGTTGGTCCTGTCATCAGTTTAGGCTGGCAATGCGTTTTCCAGCCTTTAGTTTGCACAGTCTGGTTTTACATACACTCAGCTGCCCCAGCGCAGGATTAACTTTCCAATTAAGATATCATGACAACAGCACTTGCCTTAACCCTTGCATGCCCCGGATATGGAATTTAAAACCAGCGACATACAGTGGGAGTTTAAAATAATTCACTTCACTGCCTTTCCAGTGACACAGGGCCTAAGGCAAAAGCCGGGGGACCTATGAGAGCCGTGAGTCCACACCCGTTTGCCCCAGGGGCAGCCCTGGCTCTCGACGCTGCCTTTAATCTGTGGATTTATGGTAACAGAGAAGACTTCTTATCCGGTGACCCATTGGCCTCAAGCGTGCGTAATCCAGCGTCTCTCGGTCACACAGCGTGGCTGACATGGATAGAGGAAGCCGCGCGCTGCAGCGATCGGGGAGGGGGGGCCTGGGGGCCACGCCCCACATGGGCCCATCCCACCCCCTGACACACATCCCCCCCCCCCCCCCCCCAGTGCTTTTGTTTCACTGTGCGCATAGACGCCGCACAGCCAAAGCCCGCATGACATTTGACCTCATCTTCGCCAAGATAATTCCACCTACTGTGGCATTCTGAAGGTATTTTCCATAATGTTTCTTGTCAAATTGAAATTGAAATCAGTGCTGAATATTCATACCAGCGTTGTTTGTTCACAATACTGCTACGGAGAGCGGCATCGTCCAAAGCATACTGGCACAGTGATGGGGGCATACAATCCATTTTCAGATTTGAAAGGACAACTATTTGTAAACCAAAACAATATAGATTAGCGCAGGAGATTGTCATGCAGGTTTAGTTCTGCTCTTCCGCCATCTGTGGCCTGTTAACTGCGAGAGTATATCTTTAAGCCACTGCACAGAATCCTGTTGATTCCAGCACCCTTATATGAGATCTTATAAACACTTCCCTAGAGACTCTCCATTGTTCCCCGTTTCAGGTTATCAAGTTAAGTGAGTGAGAACTGTCTGGTTGATTACAAACAAACAATAAAGTGAGTCAACCTTCCAGCCGTTTAAAAACTAAAAACAGCTATTAGGAAAATCTTCAAAACCCACCTGGTTCCTATTTGGAAGGTGCATTTACACAGCATGTTACAGTATAGAGTGCATGCAATAATTATATTAATATCTGGCCAGAACTGCATTCAAGAAGGGTCTTGAATGCAGTTCTTGCCAGATAAAGGGCTTTATGAAACTGGGAGAGGACGCAATGTCCTCTGTCTGTGTATATTACCTGTGTGTTGTGTGAGAAAGCAGAGAGAAAGAAAACAGGCTGCTATTGAAGAATCGTATGCCGCCCCTATAGGGTACAGTAAAGGGCTGCATAATGAAGAAAAAACATACACGTGTTGTGAGCTTTATACTAGAGCTAACATGTCAACCAGACCGTTATGAACAGTATAGCCAGTGTTCACACACATTCAATTAACTTCAAACTAAACAGCCATTTGTTAAAAATAAATAAATAAATATATAAATATTTATTTATTTATTTATTTTTAACAAATGGCTGTTTAGCCATTTGGCTGTTTAGAATATATATATATTATTTTTGGGGAAATTGAGAGGACACACAGATTTTTGGGAAATTGACTGGAGATACAAAAATATTGCTATGAAAAGAATGTGTAATTATTAGTTAATGATTAGTTCAGGATTAGATTAGTTAGAATTAGATTGCGAATTAACAATTAACAAAATAGTTTAAATAAGTAAAATATTTAACTGCAATTGCAGCACTCTTGTATTATATCATCTGAAGCCTCCAAGCAACCCTGTCAGTAAAAGTCTGTTTTCCTACTGCATGGTAAATAACGACAGCAAGGAACACACAATGGCATTGGTGTGTTCCTTACCTCAGCTTTCTCTATACACAGCTTATCTCTCTGTCTGCTTCCTGTATTTACTGGCCGGCAAACGCACAGACATTTCAAAAGCCATTTTCTAACAGCAAAAACGGCTGATTTTGTCAGTTCATACACTATAAGCAACAATGGCACTGGTGCATTGAGGGGTGTGAAAAATGGATCGTCACCAAGAACAAGGTCTTAGGAATAGCCTTTTTAAAACCCCCACCAGTTTTGAGTAGTTTTATTCGCCTGGAGAGTGGGGTTAACCCGTTGCAAGGTGACGCCGCCTGCAAGAAGAAAAGTCCCTTAAGTCCCCAATGCGTGTCTCTGCCTCTCCAACCCTCTGGTGGGGAGAGTATAGTTCACCCGTGGAGTATTTTAATCAGGCGAGGTGCACCCCCCCACCACCACCACCACCACCACCACCACCCCGTCCCTGTCAGAAGATCTTGACGACACCCGAAGGTGACAGGAGTCAGACCTCATCACGGTCAGGAGGTCCTGTGGTGCCGGGAAGCCGTATGTGATGTGCGAGTCAGGCCACAGGTCACAGCTCCCAGCTCTCACCTCCACTTCACATTGTCTAAGAGCCTGCGCTCCTCCCGGTCCTCGCACACACACACACACACACACACACACACACATGCACGCATTCCTGCCCGCCCCCTCCCAGACCCCCCCTTACACACACACACACACACACACACACACACACAGACTACTGTCAATAAACGTCTCCTATAGCAATAGACTTTGCTCTTTTCACTGCAGTATCGCAGCTTTTCAACGGTGACCTTTAGTCACTGACATTCAGTCTTTTTCCCGACGTGTAGGACTATACAAAGATAAAAGGGAGATAGGTCTCCCTACTTATGAATTACTGATTTAAAAACCGTCGGTATGTCTGAAGTATTCTGTATCAAATGTATATGTTTATTCACACTTTATCCCGTGAAATGGTGGTGTCTGCTGCATGGTGGTATGACAGCATACCACCGAGGAAAATAAAAACAAGGGCCACAATTGTGTCCATTAGCTCTGGTGAGTGATTCATAACAAGCCCCAGCAGTGCAGTGACTTCACCCCGAGCTCAGATTTAAGTCTTAGTAAGTGCCACATTCATTACTACCTTACACTCTGGAGACAGCACACTTACACAACCAAAAAGCCTGCTCTAATTAGATTAGCCCTGCATAAAATGGATCTGTTTTCCAGAAATACACTAGCAGTGATCTGGGATTCTCCACAGTGATGCGGCATGCGGCAGCATGCGGTACACACCTCACTGGCACATATTGCTGACAGCTAACTGTATCTGCTAGCAAGCCATTATGAGGCTTTTTTTAACTTACTGTAGTTTACACTATGCAGCACATACTGTAGTTAATAATTAAATACAAATATTGAACAATACATATCAAACGCTTAATTGTTATCTTCATATAAAGTTCTTGTTGAATAAACTGCTTCTTAGAGTAAATATTTACAGGGATGGGTGTATTCAAATGTTGGGATTATGTAGTAAGCACTGCAAGGTGGACATCTGTTAGCCGCTCATTAGACATTAAGACAAAACATTAAGATGAGTCTTGGAAATGCACGGGGATTATAAGGTCAGCAAAGTTGTTTCCACTTTAAGTAGAGAGAGAGGGGGGGTGGGGGGGTGGGTAGAGGCCAGAGATATCTTGGATTTTCCGTCCCAATATCTGTCAACTGTGTTTTATTGATGGCTTATGTCAAATGCCATTCTGACAGAGCTCATTAGAATGAAGGGGCTTGTCTAAGTATAGGGCAGGGGAAGGAAGAGCCGGCGAGCTGGCTCATCGCAGAGTGTACAAAGCTCACTGTTTTACCTAGGGGACGATGACTTTGACAGGACCTAAATATGAGCCATACGCACAGAGAGCGCTAAACGAACGGAACCAAAAAAGTGCATGTGCGCGTTCCTGTCATTAGCAGGTCCCTGCTCGATGTGACCACTCCAAATACAGCTGACAGGCTTGTTGAGAGTCATCTCACTTTCTCCGCTCACATGTACTCAAATATTTATCTGCGGGAAGCCCTCTCTGTGCGCTACGTGGCATCTGTAGCCTTGTGCTACAAGGACAAGGCCCCGCGGAAACATCGGAGACCTTGAAAGGATAAATGAAGTGATTTCTCACATGTCCCTATTCTCCTCGAATGCACAGCGAATATAGCATCCAGGTCTGTTCTTAGATCTTCACATTGCTGTTTTTATTTTCTCACAATAGACCTTACATTGAGCAAAGAAGTAGGCTAATTAATGCCCTTGCTAGCTACAAGTTAAGGTGGTTTTCTAACATGTTAAAATGTAGGCCTATGTTTGAGAGGCATGCAGGCAGGGTGGTCTCCTGCCATGGATAACATTGTTTTATTAGGCCTATGCGATCTGGGGTTTAGGGTGATTGTAAATGAGTAAGCTGTCATACCATAAAGTCAGTTTATCAGGCAGTTGATCTGCTAACTCTGTCAAACTGTCAAATCTAAATAGAAGAAGGGTATTTGAATAATAGAGGTCCTTTCCATTACAATGTGGCTGGCTCGGCTCCATTAACATTTCAATTTTACTCTACTGCAGCCAAATACTACTACTAATATTAATAATAAAAATAAACAAATCAAAATCAGCTAAAAGGTTAAACCATACTGAAATGGATGTCGAAATGTAAGAGGATAATGTATCAGTAATGTCTCTCTAGAATCATTGCCAAATAGTTTTGGCACACAATATCACCCTATAAACAGTGGCAGAGGGACCGAGGGAGAGACAGAGAGAGTGAGAAACCTGTAACATACTATTTCTGGGGAGCTCCCCTTGGTCAATCAGCACACGGGACAAACCCATGTGTAGAACTGATGCTTGTTGTTCTCTTTATTATCACACCTGTCCATTGACAGGTAGAGTAAAACCAACAGAACTGGGAAATGTTATAAAATCAACGGTCTCTGCGTAGGCCACTAATTCACAGAAATCTGTGCTGGTGACAGAATACCCTTACATAACTCTTAATATACATTTAACACAGGTTGTTTCGTTCAAAATTACAATAACGAATATTTTAAATTATGCTGAATTGGAAACAATAATGAAACATACTTGTGGGCTATCTTCTATATTTAACAAATATAGAAAAAAATACCTCACCCAATTTAAACTGCAGTATATCATTGCAGTCATTGCAGTATATATCTCCTTTTATCATCTCACATGATCGATGTATCCTCTTTAGTATAAACTTTTTATTTATCTGAAAGTTGTACTCAGTCGCTGATACTGAGTTCACTGATATAGGGCCATAAGTGTCTAATCTCTCTATGATATCACAATCAATGCCAGTCCACGTGTGGCAGGCATTTTTGTAAAGTACAATCTGGAGTCTAACCAGGCTGTTTTAATGCCCACACACACCCCGCGCCACCAATATCAAGGGTTATTTTACTGTGAAATGGAATGGCCACATCTTCTTCCAGACAAATTGAGCCTACGCTATATAAAAAAATGAAGCTATTGTATGTGTCTTTTTAAATGTTTGTGCCTTGGTAGGTTACTGAGAGTTTTTACCATTGCCATTTGCAATCTTTTGAATGCTTGCAGAAACTCTTTCTGGAGTGACCTTGCGCTGAATAAGGAGGCTTTAGAACGAGCAGGGGAATTTTCCAGAGGGCACATGTGTGCCCCGGATAGTCTCAGAAACCTCAGGCAGCACAAAGAAAGAATGATGCTTTCTTGGTGAAAAGGAATAGGGAGGTAGGAGGTGGAGAAACAGATCAACAATGGCGTCTTCATCTTGGTGTATTAGGTTTTGACCTTCAGGCAGAACTTCGCATAAACGCAACATTGAGGGGAAATCAAAAATCCCTATGACCCTGGATCTCTATACGCGTGCGGCAGTGTGGGATGAATATGTGACGTTCAAAAACCATTAAAAAGTCTATTGCTGAAACTGTTTCTACGACAAGACCAGATAGGCAATGCCTCTTTATAAAGTCCAGAACCAGCATGCCAAACCTCTTTTATGCATTCAGTGTATTTCACACAGCAATAGAGCCCACAGGAATCCTAAAGTCCACAGCTAAAACATAGCATCATTCACCCTAGCATCGCACAGTACACAATGTCTGTAAATCCCATAGAAAACCTACTATTGCTTTAATAAATAAGTGTAAAAAAGGCACATTTTCCTTGCACATTCCACAAATGCTAAAGGAAAATGAAAAGATTGAACAGATTACAGACGCCACCCCTGATGTCTTCTTTGTGGCCGTTTTCCAGCCTTTCTTACTGAGTCTGTGGATTGTTCCCTGAATGGGCAGGCGTTCCTAGGGGCTATGGGTGCTTGGCATCCTGATAGGGATGATAGGATGACTGGGTCGGATCACTGAGTTGGGTAGTCACAAGCCAGGTAACACACTTACAGACAAGGAAAACAAGTCTGAACTGTCTGCTCTGGAAATTTCAAGGAGTTCATAAAAAAAGAAGTTGTATAAACGCCCACAGTATATTCAGTCATTCAATTTTGATTTTAACAAGGGGGCAAATGATACAAAATATCTGCAGATCATTGTGGTATGACTGGAAATCGCTCACCAAGCTCACCAAGAAATTATATTAGCATTTGAACATGCTCACTTGAAAATATCACTCCTGAGCAGTGTCGCCTAGGGAGGGGGGGTGGGCGGGGGGCAAAGAGTAATTCTGCATGTCCTTGTGTGGCACTTGCCAGCCCCGGGAAAATAATCTCTTTTTTTTTTGCTGATAGCGCAGAGTGCCTCCGTGAGGCTAATCTTTTATGTCAGATTCTATACCAACTAGCGCATTAATAGGGGGGAATTCACCTTTACTTTTCCAATGAAAGCACTTTGCTTTTCCCACAAACACTTAGCAGGAAGTTTCTACACATCTGAAAAGCTGATGACTAGGTGCTTAGTGGACGCTGTAGAAGTGTACTGTAAAACCTCCATAATTCACCACAGCTTGTCTATTCTCTCTCCATCTTTATTTTGTACACTTCAGCAACAAGGAGGGCTAGACAAGTAAATTGAGGGATGAGGGGTGAGGGGTGGGGAGGGGAGTAGGAGCGGGGGGGGGGGGGGGGGGCAAAATGGAGTAAAAAAAAATTAAAAAAAAACCGAAAAAAAAAAGTAGGCCAAAACCATAAAAAATGCAATCATGCGTTTTTATTTAATTAACCAACAACAA
>JAOEHI010000015.1:3002843-3019385 GCA_025447815.1 Percopsis transmontana
ACCGCGAAAGAAATAACCTCTTACAGGGGCCAAGCCATGTTACCTGTGTAACATACTTTTAAACTAGCACCTGGCCATTAAATAAAAACAGGTTTTAAAAACACCCCCCCCCCCCCCCCAAACAAAACAAGAAATAAAAGATCAACACACCAATGTTGAGATTGCGGTGGATCCAAAAACTACAATAACTGCTGTCCTATGTTCTTTACAACAGTCCTGGAATCAGATTGTTGATATGACAATGTTATCTTTTAAGGTTCAGTAGTGCAGTACTGCAGCACCATGCCTTGCCCAAAGTTACAGACCTAAAAGTATTTCTCTATAAATAGAGCTCTCGTATAACTATTCTTGTCACTGTTGCCGTTTAAACAGGCATTTACAACCTAATCTACAGTATGTACATGCGTCTCTAATGCCACTGGGTCCATTGAAAATGATGTAAACAATTTGATTCAAAACATTTTTGCAAACGACAAGCTAACACTGGTTATTGTGTCTCATTTAAGTCTCATGATGGTGGAACATATTAAGGCGAGAGATTTTACGTTGCTCTAGCAACCCTCGTCAAGAAGCTGTAAAAATCTCATCACTACTTAAAATACCTCCTAGTTTGTTAGTATGAACATTTTGTTGGTGTATATATATCAATCTTTTTCAGTTCATTACAACATGCAACAGATGGCTAATGCTTGGCCATTAACAAATTACAAAAATGCATGGCAACATGTCTGTGATCAGATTTGACACAAAAAACTACAGGAACCAACCCAAACTAAGAATTATGTTCTGTCTTTTTCAATCATCAAACATATAAGCTTTAACTTGTGTGATTAGGCGCCTGGTATGTGCAAATACACGGAAATATAGGGAATTTATCTCACAGCCAGGAAAAGGAAAACAGATGTTCTGCTTTTAGAATTCATTAAATACAGGTTTGAACGGAGAAGGGAAATAGAATAACACTATCGAATATCACTTCTTCAGAGCCGTGGAAGTGAAACAAATATGGTTGAATATTGGCATACAAAATATCATGACATCACTTACGAGGTCTGTCTGCAGAGGGTCCAGGGGGTCAGGGTGGGATTAGACAGGGGTCAAAATGGGTATAACGCACAGCCGACGCCTGGCACTCCTACTGTAGCATTATGTGGGTTACAGTGCAGTTCCATTCCTAGTTCCCCCTACACGTTATAGGAGTAGTCTGTCAAGTAGTCCTTAAGTCGATTGGGCAGCGGAAGGTCCTGTACCTGCCTGGTATTCTTATTAATCGTGATACGACAGAGGTGCTGGAGAGAGGGCGTGGCAGTGTACACTGGCTTGGTCAGGAGAAGCTGTATCGTCCCGTTGGGAGGTGCCGAGGGTTGAGAGTTCGAGCCCCCTTTGCCGGTGGTCCGGGACAGCTGAACGTAGTGCTCCACCAGGTGAACCACGCTGTCAAACTCCTTCAGCTTGGGTTTCACCAGCACCACGGAGTCCAGCTTGAACTTGCCGTCCTTGTACTCAATGCGAAGGTTGGTGGGGCCGGCGGACGTCATGGTGGAGATGGTGAAGAGGTAGTCCCTCTGGGAGCTGTCGCGGACCAGGAAGGTGCCCTCTGGAGCGTCATGCAGAATCTCTTTGGCTTCATTGGCAGTCAGGCTGCCCCAGTACCAGCCTGTTCCAAAGAAACGCCAAGCAGACATTAGGACAAGTGGCGGGAATGTACTGTATGGTGGCACACATTCCAGATCCAGACACTGACAGGCTGTGCTTTCCACAAGAATACAACGTGTCAATGTTTAGCCTACAATACAAAAACAGAGAAAAATTAAATATGATATCGCTAAAATATAACATCAGTAATGTCAGAAGCATTTAGCAACATGCATTTATCTAAATTATATCGTCAAAAAATGTTTACCTCTAATCTAGGCTATATAATGTGTGTTTGGAACATTAACTTCATCCTATTTGCCCACCATTTACAGTACATTGTGTTATTGTATCCCCTGTGGAGCTCTGTTTATGGAGTACGTCTTCAATCTAAAAATGTCAGCTCAACTGAGGGGGTAACCATGGCTCAGAGACAGTATGGTCAATTCTATTTGATGTTGTGGTTCATTCTCTTTATTTCAGTCCACGGAACTCAACACGAGCACAGCCCAATTCTGCTGGGGGGGCAGCTAAATATCAGAAACCAAAAAAACCCAATCATTAACTTAATACACTGAAATGTTTTTAGAGGCTCACAATGTTCACGTTTCATGGCAAGTAGAATTAGAGGAAGTAGAATTCTGGAGCGTTCGTATTCAAATTCAGATTACGATCCACAATAAAGCTATTGTTTTACCCAGTTTTCAGCTCCTTCTTTTTCTATCAGGTATTTTAAAATTGGCAGAGAACAGGGAGGTTTAAGGGTGTATTTGAGAAACAAATTGTATGGGAGTAGAAGTTACTGTAGCATTATTAATCTGACTCTACTTCGGGATTCTGTACATCAGAATTACTTGGTATTCTATTGTGGTGGAAGTTTTGAAAACTGGGTGTGTCTGTCTTTACAGTGCCAAAAGGTGTGTCCTGAGCTCCGTGTAGCAGCACAGAGCTCTTGAAAAACGAGTACCTTCACAATTATAGAAATCTGATTAATGTTTCTCACCATCCTGCTTTTTAGTGATCTTGGTGCATAATCCAGGCTGTAATGGCATTTATATATTGTTACATACATGCCTTCATGCTCCTTTCAGCAGTTATAAATTAGGAAATTCACAGTGTGTAGGCTATTCACAGTATGTGTATAACTACATTTGATGAACCATGGACACATATCTTACCCTAAAACAACATATAAGCCCACTCTAAGAGCAAATGTTAAATACCTACATTCAAATGCATGCAAATTTGGTTGGCTCAAAATAGCACGAAATCCTACCTGTGTTTTTCAAGTCTTTCATGGCTAGTGCAATTCGAATCTCCTCCGTTTCTACAAGCCTGGAGTCGCTATCCACTCGACTGTCATTTTCGATGGTTTCTGTAGATTCTGATGACTGGCAAGTCATTGGAGAGACCCCGTTTTGCCTAGTTGTAGGCCCACAGCACAGACATCGAACGAGTGTTAAGTCGGCCCGATATTCCAAGATGTAGAGTGCTACTAGGACCTTTCCCTCTGGCAATTTCTGACCTGCAAATCAGTTCAAGGGACAGTTATAATAACAATATTGTGTAGTAATTACAACTAAATTACACTGAGCCATTGTATTTCAACCAGAAGGGCTATATTGTGCGCTATATGTTTTTAGCAAGTGCCCTTGTGTTTTATTTTTAATTTATAATCGTTTTATTTGGTAACGTTAAATGATATACTTTAACTTGTGGATCTGTTATGAAGGGATATTAGCGCATTCTTTAACGTTACATGCTAGCCTACTAATCTGCACATTTGAATAACAAAACAAAGCAAACATTAATATTTGCTAACGTTACTATTAATTTTACATTATTAACCCATAAGGTTTAAATCGTGGTCAATTTAACACAATAGTGCTACGCATTAGCCGCTAACATACAATAATCGACGAAATTATTCCTTTGCCATTTGGTCTGTTCGCAACCCTATCAATAAAATATAATTAGTAGGCTATAGTATAATGCACCAGTGCCGTATTTGCACAATTTTATTTGCTTGGATATAGGGCGTCATAGTAACAGACGACATTAGGCCTATATATATTGTTCATTTGTCAACATTACAAAATATGTGTATGTTGTTTTCGTGTCAACGCAAAACAACCGTACGCTCCAGGCAAAGGAACATTTTCGGTGCAACACCGGTCGGGTGCGGGAAACTCACGTTGTGGGACGAGGCTACTCGCCTCCAAGACCGCAATCCACGTTCATTTAACATCCACACATTGTGTCCGTGAATGTGCCAGTGTCCAGATATGTGAAGCGTTTCTTGCTTAAGCTATTCGTCTCACGGTGATATCTGCTGACGTTCCTTTATGTGATTTGTCTCCTTTCAATTGAGAGGGGAGCGTGCGGAGCTGAAACGAAGGTCTTCCACCAAGTGCGTCCCTCCACTCATTGCATGATGTCAGCCAAGAAAGATTTTTTTGGGGGGTGGGGGGTGGGTGGGGATAAAATAGATTGAATATGGAAGCCTTAATAAAGATATCACCGTTGCATTATATACCCCTAAACACAGCCCCACACAAAAGTACAGTTCCAGGAACTTTCCAGGAATCGAGTCACGTGGTACAGAGCAGTGCGTTTTAAGGTAGCCCGTTGATGATAGATGACACGACAACTCCCCTCTGTTTTTGTTATCTATGTTGTTAATAGCTGTGGGAAAACAACAAATATTAAGATTCTACACTTAATTATACTATGCCAAATTTGTATAGGGATCATTTACTGTACGTTGTATTTATTCAATGTATTAAATGTTTAAAAACTTAAGTACTTTTTACTACATTGAGAGAGAAAAGACTTTTACGGGTTAAGTGATGACAATTTCACCTCAAGCTCTTCGAAGGCCAGGCTGAAATAATGAAATAATTTACAGTATAAAAATAAAAATTAATACGAAGCTACATATAAAGTTTATGTACCTGTACCTCCGCGCCATCTTGTGGT
Source organism: Percopsis transmontana (assembly GCA_025447815.1). NCBI lineage: Eukaryota > Metazoa > Chordata > Actinopteri > Percopsiformes > Percopsidae > Percopsis > Percopsis transmontana. The sequence continues at coordinate 3,007,458 of JAOEHI010000015.1, forward strand.
AAAGTTACTTAATTCCCTAATTCTCGAATTCAGGCGGGCATATACTTAATTTACAATAAACGATAGGTGGCAGTAGCAGTTCCAAAAACATGTAAACATCAACGAATAAGAGACGAGTTGCGCGGCAAGTTCGAGTCTGTCTGTTTGCTTGCTTCCACTTTGAGCTTTAGATCAAACCTCAGTCAGTAAAGATCCAATATACCATTACTGTATATGAGCAACTGTTTCTGATGTTTGGTAGAACCGCTTCAGCACGTTTTTTTTCTGACCTCTTTCAAGAAGTGTACATTTATAACGTAGATGTACATGTACGTTTACTTGCTACAGCTAACGCTATCTCTGCCAAGCTGCATGTCAACAAAGCTAACAGCTAACGTTATCTTAGCAAAATCCCACCTTTTGAGCGAGCAATTAAACACGTTCAACTAATACACTATTACACAGCTTTATATTCATCCTAAATTCCAGTGAATGAGACATGGAGTCTGCGGAAACCCGATTCGGACATTTGCTGCAACCTATCCGTGAGCTCACCAAAAACTGGGACATAGATGTGGCATCTGAATTAAATGACTACCTGGAGGAGGTATGGCTTCCCTTTCTGGAATTGACAAAAGTCTAGGCCATCGTTATCTCTTAAGTTTAATTTTGTGTAACCCAGTTGGATACAGAAAACCGCTCTATCTTCCGTTCCCTAATAGTTGGATGAGATGTGCATTACTTTTGATGGGGGCATGATCAAGCTAAACTTTGCAGAAGCAGCGCTGCTTATCCAAGGATCAACATGCATTTACAGCAAGAAGGTAGGTCTACAAGTCCATTTAAAGAAAGTGTTATCTTAGCTAAGTCTTGAACTACCCTAAAACACCATGTCCTCTGCTATAGGTGGAGCTTTTGTACAGTCTGGTATATCAAACTCTGGAGTACATCAATGACAAAAACAAGAAGTAAGTTCTTGTCCTGGCAAACTACTATGCGACCCTATGACAGTTTTATATGTATGTATGTTGACGTTTCTGCATTTTGGATGATATTTATGCAAATATGTAGTAAATTTTCACATGGAGCCCAGTCCTCTTCGTACAGTTTCTCCAATACGGCTTTAAGAGTGTTTGTGTAAAATGGGCTCTTGGCAGGCGTGATAAACAGGCAGCAGCATCTGATAAAGATGACGCAAGCGGCACCATCAATGGTCATGATGAAGAGGATATGGTAAGAAATAGAAGCAGCCAGGGAAGATGATTAATTGTTTCATTAATTTAGCTTAAAGTTGTGTTGAAACTTGATTTGGTTTCATTCCCCGCAGTTTAAACATTTGGAGACAGTTGTTTCCAATAAAACAGAAGTAACTGATTCTAACACGGTCAGTACACCCCCTTGCAAATGTGGGTTCTATTTATTTCCAGTAGAGTTTTATTTCTGAGTCTATTTACATGTTGTACACCACAAAGGTAATGATGTATCTTATTTTCACTGTGTAATTGATGTAGAATCATTGTATATGCATTTATTTGTGTTTTGGGGTATTTGCCTGTGTGGGTTGTATGTGAATGGAACTGAGATCGGTGTTGCTCTGTGTTGTCCAGCCAGTGCATGTGGTGCCTCTCCCTCCACATTCACTCATCCTCCCTGAGACCCACGAGAAGCAGAAACTGCCTCTCATCAGGTGAGCATCAAAAAACCTGCCAAACAACAAGCAAATGCATAGAAGATTCATGAATCATTACATTACAGACCTCTCTAAACGCAAGAGAATACACGTATATTTAACTTTTTTCTTTTATTTTTTTGCTACAGCAAGATGGGTGAAATATTGGGCAGTCATAAAGACTTCCGGATAAATGTCTTCATCCCAGGCGATGAGGGCCTCATCTTTCTTAACCTGGGCAGAGCTTTCTCAGACTTACCTGGGGATGGTCAGGATAACAGCTCCTGGGCTGTAGATGGGTCAGCAGTAATTGTAGAAAGAGGTACTATTTTAAATTTGATTTTACAGAGGCTTCACTTCATTTCATTCTTGGGCTTACTACTTTGGACTACATTATTGAACAGCTGATCTTTTATTTCTGCCCTAATGCAGGGGGCGCAGAGGAGGCTTGTATTTCCAATGTCGGCGAGGACAGAGGCAACAATGAAGGGGACAACTTCCTGCCTATGGATGACAATGACGGGGAAATGGACAACGAACCAGAGGAACACATAGACAGACACCAGGTTAGCCCACCTGGATTGAATAGAAAAATAATTCCCAAAATGTTGTAATTTGTTGGTCCAGAGCCCACAGAATACAAGTAATAAGTTGTTTCCTAGGCTCCAAGTGAAGGCAGGATGCTTCGAGCGAGACAAGTCCAGCCTTCAGAGGAGGACCGCGACAAACTGAAAAGAGAGGAAAAGCGACAACATGCTGTATGCATTCTTGTTTAATCTACTCTCTATTAGGTGACACAATTCAGCCAATCACAAACCAAACTGGGATTCAGGGAAATGGAGGTGTTAGATTGTGTTCTTTTAAAGAAAATATGAACTTATCATTGCGTGAGGGATGTAGCACTTCTGCCTTACAAGCCAAATTAAAAACTGTACTTGAAGAAGCATCGACATAAGTGACATTCTTTTCATTTCCCCAGCAAAATGTCTGGAAATTACATGACCCTTATGCTATAATTGGAGAGGACAAGTGTATCAAAACAGGTAGGAAAGGAAATGTCACGGTCACAAAAGCTACAGAAAAAACTTGCTACACTGTCACTATACGGTACTTTGTTGCTGTATAAATGTATTTTGAACTTTGGGACTTTTTAGGAAAATGTTACAAGGTTCTCGATGGTCTGGAAGATGCTGGGAAAAGGAAAAGAAAACGCCCTCCCTTGCTTCAAGACTTTAGGACCTGGTACACCGGTATATGTGAGTGACTCTTGTGTGTTGTCTTATATCCTGATCTCTGAATGTGAGCCTCTTTAAGGCTTTTTTTTAACTGACTTGAACTATTTCCTTTCCTGCAGTTGATCCGCCAGAACACAAGTTAAAAAATGGGCCCACATTTACAGGTACTTTGCTCAGGTCTTTCTCATAAATAGATAAAGCCACACTCCTTGATTGGGCTATAAGGCCCACAGAACCACAAATGTCATCCTCAGCCAACTTTTTCCAAATGATTGAAAAACAACGCCCCAAGAAAATGCCCATAGGTGTAAAGAACAGTGTGACTCTAGAAACGCTGTGTTTCTGTAATACTGGTTTCAACCACAAGGGCAATTCTGGAGACTTTTTAAAACTAGTCACACGCACATTTATATATGAAGAGTTTTGTTTAAATGTTATTTGTCCTTTGCTGTTACAGACCTGAACTACATTTATTTGAGTAAAATGAAAGATAAGATAAAGACTCGGAAGAGGATCTTCCGAAAAGCGGTAAGTTTAAAAAAAAAAAAAAAAAGTTGTATTCATTAAAGAGTCAGCGGCGATTCTCTCCAAATGTGCGTTAGCTGCATCTTGTGCCATCTCAGGGCTTGGTCGTCTCTGATGAGGAGCTCAGGTGTACATTGCTGCAGCCCGAGGACGAGGAGTCTGAAGCAATTAAGTACCCTGCTCTACAGGGTAAGCCTCACCCCCCAGCTTCTCCCTGTGCACATCATCCGCAGTAATGCTCAGAAACGGTCAATACTATTACCTTGAAAGCGAGTGCACCAGCTCTGGTTACAACACTACTTGTCCCGTAGAAGGCGCCGACGAGGACCTGTCTGAAAATGAACACGAACCTCTGCCTGATGATGTCCCCGCCGAGTTTGGGGGCGGACCAGACATGATAGCACCAGGTCAGAACGTTTTGTGTTCACCGTTAACAGCTCACTCTTCACACCGCGATCAACCCCATTCTGGATGTCAGTTGATTTCCTTTCTTCTTTTTGCGTTGTTTTATTCCAGAGGGCCAGGGAGATGACATGTGTTACGAAGACCTTGTGAAGAAAAGTGTGGTACGCGTCCAATTAATAAACTACCGTGACTGAGATAATATAGAATTAGGCTGTGCTTTTTTTTGGCTTGTCAAGACTATATCCATTTTTTGTTTTCAACCGTTTCCAGGAGTTGTTCCTCATAAATGCCCAGGGCTACGCACAGGAGACTGCACTGTCACGGAGAATTAAGGACTGGGAGGACAAGATCTGTCCTGAGCTCTCACGACAGGTACAGAGCCCAGGGTGCCACCAGACACCGATGCTACCATAACCACTAGTGTATTTAAAATAAATAAAACAATTAAAAGTTTAATCAAATGTTCATTTAAAAGTTCCCCTCTGGAATCTTACTGTGTTGTCCCTCTTGTCTCCCGTCACCACCAAGGAGGAGCGCCCAGTTTTTGACATCCACGACTACGGGGACAGGATTGTTAAGGCGCTGACCACTGTGAGCCACAGGAAGTCCTTTGCCTCCATAGTTCAGGGCTTGGACAACTTTGAAGCCTGCAAGTACATGCTGGCATCCCTCCAGCTGGTAAATAGTGGATATTTATTGCAAAATAAAATGTCATGTTTACAAGCATTCTTGCACTGTATGACTTGTCATCATGGCGTCAAGTTTCACACATTTTCATTGAAGACTGGGGGAGGCACATTCTAGTGTGTGAGGAAGGCAAGGTCGAAATACAGTAGTTTGCCTTTTTAAATCTTGATTATCCTGTTTTCAACATGCTGTTAGAATATAAGTATTTAGAATTGTTATTAGACAGAAAGGTGTTGGTTCCCCTTTTCAGTGAGTTGATGAAACTCAACCAAAGAGCGCCTTCTGCCTAAACACAATCCAAGAACGAGACCGGTAGCAGCGCTCCAGACTTCCTCTGAAATGTCTTTTCACCTATTTGGTTTGTCTCCTGCAGGCCAATGACTACACAGTGGAGATAGACTGTGCGGAGGGTCTGGAGGAGAGCATGGACACAATGGGGCTGACCCTTCTCAGCACACACAGGGCCACAGAGCGTTTCAACACACTTGGCTCTGCATATGATGTTAATACCTACGGCGTGTAGGGGCTGTACTTATTAACCACTGCTCTTATTTAATTTCTATGGCCACTGTATGGGGCTTTCCTTAGCAAGTCAGCTTTTTAGTACAGAAACCTCGTTAAGTCAATGAACAGCAAAACCCCAATAAGTTCCCAGAGGCTTTTTTGAAACACTCAGTCCTACTAATGGCTGTAAATACCTGATTAATTGATTATAGTCCCATTGGATAGGCGCATCTACGCCGCACTTATTGTACATTGTAAGTACAGCTATAGTCAAAACTAATTATATTGAATATATTGAAATGTCACAATACCATTATAACCATTTTTCCAGTGATTTAATAGATTAAACACATTGTTGCCTCTGTTTTACTATTTCTATAATCATCTGTATATTTTCACAATGCTGTTTTTAGCTGTTTTGTATGTTTTGTCTTATTGCCCACACTATCGAGATTATTTTTTTAAAAGAACTTCCTAAGAATCACTGCTAATAAATGTTCCTCTTCTCTATGAAATGAAGAAAAATTGTACATTTTGTCAGACTTTATGGATTGGATGTTTGTAATACATTTTAATCTAGTAGAGTGCATTTCTATATAGTCTGGTTCATTTTCTTACCAGAATAAATAAAATCAACTGAGAAGAGTAATTGTAACTTACTAAAAAATATATAGACACATTTTATCAAACAAAAATGGGCAGAACTGACCATCTGGTGAATTAAAACGGTTATGATACTTTTTCCTTTTCCTTTACTAAAGGCTGCTAAGACTTGGTTTCACCAAGCATCTTAATTATTACAATAGAAAAAGGGGAAAGTGCACTCAGGAATAACAAACCTCATATTCAGAGAAACATTAGGTTGTGTTTGAAAAGTTGCTCACTATGGAGTAGCCAATTACAATTAGGTCATTTAACAGACACTTTTATCCAAAGCGACTAACAATTACATGGTGCCATTATGGAGCAGATAGGGGTTAGGCATCTTGCTTGAACCCACGACCTTCCGGCTGAGAGTCCAACTAGACTATCCTGCCCCCAGTAAATATAACCTATTACCTAATAAAAACAGCACTTTCATTGCCACTAATTTGGGTAGTCACCATTACAACGTAAACAGCGCAGTTTCCATTAGTAAACCGTAAAGAGTTAGGTGGTGGTTACTGTCATAGCTTGACATGAACCTTCATGTGATTCCTGATGCTCTCAGCGATCTGTTCCTCACTCTTCATCCTGTTATAGTAGTCGATGAACAGGCCATCCGGGTTGACCAGGTAGATGAGTATGGTGTGGTCCACAATGTAGTCCCCATCGTCGTCTTTAGGACCGGGGCTGGCGTACACACGGTAGTCCCTCCCTGCGTGCTTGACCTCCTCCGCCGTGCCCGTCAACCCGATCACACGGGGGTGGAAGTCCTTGACGTACTTGGCTAGAGCGGCCACGTCGTCTCGCTCTGGGTCCACGGTGATGAAGAGCGGTTGTACAGGGGGCAGGCTGGAGTCTTTGTCCAGGGCAGCCACCACGTTGCTCATCTTGTCCAGTTCCTCGGGGCAAATGTCCGGACAGTGCGTGAATCCGAAGTACAGCAGCATCCAGCTGCCCAGGAAGTCCCTCTTGGTCCTGCGCTGGCCCTTATGGTCCAAGAGGCTGAAGTTGCCCTGGCCCAGCGCTACGTGCTTTAGCTGCTCGAGGCGCTGCCGCTGCAGCTTTTGTTGCTTCTCCGAATGCACAAACCACCAGGTACCCAGCAGACCTCCACCGAACAGCAGAGTCACCACTAACCGTGTGCCCAGCTGGATGTTTGCTCTTTTGGCAGAGGGTTTGGGCCCCGGAGAGGAAAATAACCTCTGAGAATTAAGGCTGACGGGATAGTGATTAAACCTTCTTAACCTCTGACGATGTTCACTGGTTAGTGATGGTGCCGAGAGCCACAGCTTATTTGTGTGAGATGAGAGAGAGCTCCGCTGGATCACTTGTGCATTCAAGGCACACCTGAGAATCCTTGCTCCTCTTGGGAAATCGCCTGCTAAAAAGCAACCAAGTCCCAGCATTGTTTCATCCAGTGAAGACGTTCTGCTCGTACTATGGGGAAGAGAAGAGTATATCCTCATTACGATAAGTATACCCAGTTTATAGAAATTAACAGTGAATGGAATGGACTTTAGCTGCATTAGTACCATACAGTTGTAAACCTAGCTAATTTAAATGCTAACACAATAACAACATGGAAAATTGGAATATGAAACGTTTCAAACGATTTGGCATGACTCATGAGGCAACACATACTGTACCTGGAGATGCTAAACAGTCGGCAACTTGAGGCAAGGTCTCACCCAATGTGACTTCTGGTGGTTGTGAAACACATGCCATTCAGTAAGGAAACGCGCATTCATTTCGCATTTGTGGATTCGACAATTACGGTAGAAGCAATATTATGGCAGAAAAACGTACATTATGGGAATGTAAAAAAATACATAATATTATAATTTGCTGGGAAAAATTATTTAGATCACGTCAGTGATATTTAATATTATTGGCAGATTCGTGTATATCCTATCATGTTCTGAAAGTACCCAGTAGGTGGTGCAATATATCAGGATCGACGTTCAAGTGTATCCAAATGTAATGTTTTATTCTTTATACACACACAGTGAATGTAGATCAGTAAAATATACTGTATTCTACAACCTCTTCTATGTATGTGAATCATCAATATATAATTAGCGTAACCTAGCTATTGCTACAATATAAACCTAAACATCTGTAAACTTATCTATCTATCTATCTATCTATCTATCTATCTATCTATCTATCTATCTATCTGCCTCTCTTTCTGTTTTCCTGTTTGTGACTAGGTCCGGTTGCCCCTGGGTATTATGTAAGCATCTCTCTCATTTGAATATTTATTTCGCTCGACACAACACCTTACAAAATACCAATTGCTTCCACTGCACCGCTGATTTCTCCTGCAAAAACTACCAGCCCATCATATTTTATTAAAGGGCAACAGAGCAGTAGAAACCAACAGCGCCAGTGGTGCATTCTGCAAAGACTGAAATACCTTGCATCGATGGGCAGCGTCTTTCATGATGTCCTAATGATGATGATGTCCCAACCATCACAACCACTGTAGACCCAGTGCTCTAATATCACAGTGCTCCCTCTCCATTTACCCCTACATTGTCCTCTCATTGAAATACACATGCACCCATCTCCCATCACCCCATTGTCGCATCAGCGGGCTCCTACTGCAGCCACTCTTCAGTAAACGCAATAAAGTGTCTCCAACTTCTGACTTCATTCTCACACCTCATGGCCTAGAATGTCAAGCTCCTAAAGTAGACCTACTTCTGCCATCTGGAGGCTTCTTAGGGAATTTCTAATTTTAAACAAAAGTTGCGAGAGATCAGGAGCTTGCGTTTCACCATTCAGTAGAACCAATTAACGTCCATTAAATTTGTTATTTTACAGTTATATAACTGTACTGTACTTGCACACAATCCCACAGAAGTATTATCATAACAGGTGCTTTAGCTAGGTTATCTAATACATGTGAAGTCCAACAACCGCTACACTCTTGTGTGTGTCTGTTTGTGTGTGAGAGATAAAGAGAGGCTGATCCTAACCTCCTAAGGACACACAACGCAAAAAGATTCCAATCAATATTAAATTCCACAAATGAAAGAAATGAAAATGCCACACAAGTCAAGCTAAATAAAAAAACAGCAAGATAACACAAGAAAGGACAGCGACCATAAATGTAATAAAATGTTTGCCTTGTTCTCAGGTTGACACTCTACCATAACAGAGAGAACAATGGATTTTAAGGTAAAGTAGCAAAATTAGGTCACGTTTTACATCTGCTGTATACAGTAACTTGTTGAGAGAAGAGCACATAGGCTGACAGTAGAGTATAGTTCATGCAGCTCCCCTTATGTAATAGAGTGATAGCTATGGTTATTTTTCACACTCTGTGGCTTATAAGGTATTCTGTCTCCACTGGTCCCACGGAGGCCTTACGTAACTGACACTGCAGTGGTGTACAGTATGTGGAACAGTTGCAGAAGCCTTCCCTGCATAAAGACAGCCTGCAAAGTGGGTTCTTGTAAGGGCTTTTTGGGGGATCCTCAGCAGTAAAAGAGGAATCGTTATTTCACTATCGCCTCCATGAAACCCTTCCTTTAGGAAAAACTCAAGTGGAGTCATACTGCCACTGTGTTTTGGTATGAATTAAAGCTGTGTGATTGGATGAAGCGCATGCACCCACCTCCATTAGTCCTTATTGCTGTGTGCATGGCATCTGGTAGCCCAATATAGGATAGCTTACTATGTATGTATGCATAATATTAATAATAATAAAGATACGTTTGGGTCTGTGAACAATTCCAAACCCCTGCCATATAACTAGGTTGTATGACCATTGTTGTGGCTTAAGATTTCCTCCACATCTGACAATAATAGAACATATTCTAGGCTGGGTTCCAGACTTGCAGGTCAGACAGCTCGCCTCAAGGTTAAACTGTGGTTCGTTTGACACGCTGTCAGTCAATAATCTTCAGGACCCTTAAATCACCAAGTCAAGCTGCCTACTAACTTCTGCCTCCAGACCGAGTTATAGTTAGATCTGTTTCAACCCTTTGCTATTCTAACCTTATCCCGTATAGAGTTTTGTTGCTTAGCAACTATTTTAAAACGAGAATGATTCTATATTGAACGAATTTGCAAATTTATCTTATGGCCGCCTTGTTGCGTCACTCCTGTTAAGTCCTTCATGGCTGTTCATGGACAATAAAATGTTAATTGACGTCATCGAAGCTCATTAAGTATTCATGTCCCCCTCACCCTAATTCTCTCTCTCTCTCTTTCTCCCTGCCTGTTTGTGGGTTGCTCAGATCCGCTCAGATCACACGTGACGTGTGTTAATGAGAGGGTTAATACGTTAACCCTTCTTTTTCAGGTCGAGAGAGGGAGCGAGAGAGCGATTGAGAGAGGAACCAATGGTTAAAAATCAGCGTGCCTGGCGGTCAGGTGCGCACTGTCAACACACTGCCCGTGAGGATCTTTAATAGAAACCAGGGGAGTGTGTCTGTTTAAAAGAGAGAGAGAGAGAGAGAGAGAGCGAGCAAGAGAGAAAGGGAGAAAGGGAGGAGAAGGCTACAGAGGGAAAATGATTTTCAAACTGCCGCAGAATCAGATATCAGCCCGCCGTGCTACATGTTCCGAATTCTACTGAAGGTATTTATTCTCTAGGTGTGTGTGCGTGTGTCTACGTATATAGGCCTACAGATGATTTGTAATATTGCATTGGATTTAATGCGTACAGTGTCTTCAGAAGCAACGGGATCAGAGAGGGAGAGAGAGAGTTTTCTGTCTGCAAACAAAAGCACCGCAAATTATGTATTCAGTCACAAACTGGCTGAATACGGTTATAGGAGAGAGGGGGTTACACCACCATGATGGAGGAATGGATGAGAGCATATGTCGAGAAGAAATGAGAGAGAGCGGGCGAGAGAGAGCAGTGAACCCTGGTATTCTCTGAGTGACAGGGAGAGAAATAGAGCTGAACTGTCGCAGTCACCTGGCTCTGGGGGGGGGCGGGGGCGGCCGGGGGGCGGGCGCCCCCCCCCCCAATATGGAGGAAAACAACATTTAAAAAAAAGCGGAAAAAAACAGGAGGGCCAAACCCTGAAGACTGGCATGCTGCAGTTGTATTTCAGTCTCCTAGCAACAAGTCCTCCCCATCACTTACCCCCTGCTTACCCTATCCCCCGCTGGGCTCTCTAATTCAACAAATCTGCTCAGAATGTATGGCTGCTCTTCTAACAAAACGCATTCTGTGCCGGGGGCTAAGGATGTGGGCCTCCGCTGAACACCCCACTCGGCTGCCCATTGACCAGGGGGGCCTTTCTCTGCACACACTGAGCAGCGAGGGACAAAGACCCTAAAAGCAGGGGCAGGTCCTCAGAGAAAACATTTGCTTGTAATTGTGTTTGACTGCATAATGAAAATGATGTTCTTTTTAAATTTGGGCTTGTTAAGGCCACACTATTTTCCTGGTCACCTGATAATTGTAAAGACCCCCTCCCCACCGCCTGCCCTATGTGTCTCTGGGGGGGAAATATTGAAAATGGTCCAAAGACCTCCCCACTCTCGAATATAACCCCTCTTGTGTTTCAAGTGTTCACTGGCAACAACATAAATATGTAGACCCTGTTCATTACAGGACCGATTTGGTAGAATTAGTGTTTTTTTAAGGAGGGATAGCAACAGAGGCACACACACACACATATACACACAAATTGAGTTCTGCCATGCTTGCTACGTATGAGTTGTGAAGCTTTTGGAAGGTAGCATTCCTTGTGCTACTTCAGCTAAACAGACCATTAGTGCGAACATTGGGCCATTCCCAAAAGGGAGCTTCAGTGGACACATTCACATCCAGTGATTACCTGCACTTTCTAGCAACTAGCTTCCTGTTTTATTAGCCTGAACTTTTCCACATTACTTTTCTTCTTTTCTGCTTTACACCATCTTGTGGCAGAGGTGACACTGGGTCACTGGAGTGACTCGCCAGGCGGAAAATAAAAGATGATGATAGGTACAAGTAATTACATGTTAAAATAAAATAAAAAAACTAGGTTCAAGACCATGTGATACATTTTCTTTTAAAAATGTTGCACTGTGCTTGACAACATTCTCTATCATACAAATAAATTCTTCCTACATTAAATGTATCAGATGATTTAATTGAGAATGTACAGTCCATGTTTCTTTGATCTCTGGTGTGGTACATATAGAATATACTTTATTGTCCCCTAGGGGAAATTTGTCATGGACTCAAAAGTGAGTAGTAGTAGCTGCCATTACAAACAATAAATACACGTGAAATACAAATAACAGCTGACGACGTACACGTAGGCTACA